>JALIZH010007310.1:0-83461 GCA_030522465.1 Rhipicephalus appendiculatus
GCTCCAGGATATCCACAGCATATGTCAATAACATTACATCCGATACAGTTCCAGCTGGCGCAATAAATTTATTTCAGGATGTTATATCTGTGGAGACTGATACCGCGCTAAAACTAGTGGTAGGCAGCTTAGCACTTGGATTATTGTGTAACTATAAATTTCTGCAGTGTGCGTTTCTAAAGCTTTCAATTATCCATCGATGTCATGCTTCCAGATCTCAAGAAGATCAGCCCGCACATCCTACACAAAGAACACACTTCTTTATTTACATAGAGTGTACGCAGGAAAATTACAAATTCTCATTGTATTGATAAAAATTTACATTCGTGCCGCCTAGGCAAAATGTATTAATGATTCTTTCGTGCGACGGGATGCGCAATATTCTCGAGCATATCGGCAAGTACATACGGTGACCATCGTGACGACATCAAGTTAGCGACACTCTAGTATTTTTCAAGGTATTTTTGATAGAGCAACTAGTTTACATAAAATTCTACGTGTTTTTCCTGTATAAGTTTGGGCCAGCGTTGGGCACGCTACAGAAAATGGGCGAGCTGACCGCTGCAAAAAATATTTTCGTCAGTGGAAACACACGTTCGCCACTCTGAAATATTTATTCTTGGATAGCTTTATTGGGAAAGTTCTGTTTCAATTTCTGTGTGTGACGGACGTGCCCTTATAATATTCTTCGTTGACTTGTCCCCAAGTCTATGCCTTCTTAACACATTTTGCTTTAAGTAATGTAAGTGTGTAACTCGCTGAGTAGGCTCATTTGGCGTTGCAATCATACCAAATCAATGGGACGAACGGCTGCATTAAATTTGATTTCAACTACATGAATGTCGTAGTTCTATGGGCTAATCATGCTTACTATTACATAAGGATGTCTTCTTAAGGCTTACGGTTCCCTGAACAAGCCCACTTCAAGTATGAATACGAAGTTTATATCGCTCGTTAAAGTCAGGGTGACAAAACCAGTAGAGGAGGCCCACTTCGTTATTTTTCTCTTCTACACCTGGTAGCCATTTGTGCCTTACGAATTCGAGAAACATTTTACAGATACGTAGTCTGGAAGTTCGATTGGTAACATGCATGACGGCCGCTGTCTTTAAATATTTCTTTCGCTCTGAACAGCCCTTGAGCCTCGGCGCTAATCATAAGCCGACATAAATACGACTAGTAGAGTAAGATCTCAAGAGATTCCTTTCTCAAATACCAGTATACATGCGTGCAGTATACTTGCAGTCAGTTTATTTTCTCAATGTGGTTGAGATTGGTTTCTGGCACATCCCCCCTTCGACAGTGTTCCAGTATTAAATAACGCACTTAATTCGCGCTTTGAAGAAATCAAGGTCCATGTCGGGATTGATCTTCAACGCAAATTCGACGTCGAGTAGGTGAATCACTTCGTCCACGTCGGCGATGATTCTCTGTTCAACTTTCCCACTCATGAAGCGGCGACAGTAGCGACCATCCACGAGCGTCAGCCACGAGTCATCTACGAAGCGCCCAACCATAAGCGTGTTACGGAACAGCGATCGTGGGTTCAGCGAAGCGTACCAGTAGGTTGGCACGAAGTCCGATCCACTTCTGCGGTAGAGGAAACACATGGTATATGGGACGCCAGTTGCTATCCGATGCGCTACCTCGTCCAGTTGACCTAATGGCGACCTCGACGTTTCCTTCTGCGTCGAGTCTGCGTGTTCGGTAAGGCGCCGCTTCACCTTCCGCAGGAAGTGCCTTGAATGGGGTGGGACCCCCGAAGCCCACATCCGCGAAGTACTCTCCTTCCTCGCCTAGGTCGACGCAGAAGAGCATGTGTCCCAAGGGAGTCAAAGGCGTGTCCAGTGGGCGCCCCCATCTAGTCCTGGCAGCCCGAATATGGAACTTGAAGCCCAGAGTCGCTAAGAGCCTGCCAAAGAGATTATTGAGCTCCACACAATATCCTCCGCGCCGCTGCTCTATCAATTTGCAAAAATACTGAGTCATCATCCAGCGAAGGCTGATGGCCTACGAACGCGTCTATTCCCTGGAAAGGTATTCGTTCGACGTGGGCCCCGATGAGGGTGTTCAACACTGCCAGGTTTAGTTTTATCAGGGCATCAGATTCCAAATTCAGGACATTCATGTAGAGCAGCAGTTCTCTTCGGCTAAGCGGTGCCATTTGGTGCCCACTGAAGTCGATCTTTCGTTTTTCCGCAACTGCGAACAGCTCCCGGTCCGGGTGCAAGTACGACTCACCATTTTGTGAGTTGCTGCGGAGGGTCTGTGCTTCTGAAGAGAACTGCTCACTAGCCATGTCTTCTGTTGCCTGTTTCCTCTGTCCGCACTGTTAAATTGGAACGCGAGTGTGTACTCTGAAAGTGATTGCACAGTTTCTTTATGTGCCGAACACCTGTTTCTTATCGAGGATCAATTACCTGTTCTTGCCGCAGGAAATGGCTTGTACATCACTCGAAACAGCTGAATTAGGCTCTGATATTTTCAGCATGTTTGTAATACAGCACATGCTCGTTAACTCTAACTCGAAGGGTACTATAAAATTGTTCGAATTAAGCGGAGTTCCAATTAGCGGGTGGGTGCTAGAACGAGCGGACATCGCACCACACTGTGCGGGCAGAATCCAAAGAAGCTACCTCTGGACTCGTTATCACGAATTAGGCGATACCACACGTCTGTGGCAGGTGATTTCGTTAATTTAGTTCATGGAGCTCTGACAGCGAACAGAATTGGTTGATCAGTGAGTGATACGTCAGATACAAGCAGCGACATGCATTTGAGCAGTGAGCCTTAATGTCTAAATATATGACGCTATTTATGCTCCAAAACACGTTCATTTAGCAGTGAACGACATTGGACCAGTTGGTGTAGCATAACGAAAGAAAAAAAACAGCGCTTAAGCGACGAGGACAGAGAAGGAGCGATACACAATGCGCTGACAGCGCATTGTGTTACGTTTATTTAGATGAAAGTGTTAACGTAATCACAAGTAAAAGTAATCAGCAAGTTGTATTTCATTGCGCTTCTACTGTCGCCACTGCATGAGCATCGTTTGCAGCTTCCGAATTCTTATCTGCGGAAAAATGCTGCTGATTTGTTGTTTTGCATCTCTAGCAAATTTCGTTTGGCTTGCTTGTGCAACGCACTGTCATCACTCTGGGTCGAATTGTGCGAGGAATGATGAAAGCCAGGGGGCTCCCAGTTCGAATTGACCGTTGTGTATACCGACCCATTCGAATTATCGGGTGTTTTCCCCCATAGAAATACACAGGGCTGTGCCAGGGCCAGGGCGTCAGTTCGGATTGCCCAAGTTCGAATTAACGAGCTTTTACTGTATTTACATTATTGTACCAAAAGGCATGTCCTATGTTTGACCCATAGAATAATAGAAATGTGCGGCGACCGAGCAACGTTGCTGCGTTTCATGCCATGTATTCAACGCAGTCAAGATGGGATGAGGCTGACGTTGGCTCTGAAAATAAGAGCAGAAATAATTATTCTTAATGCTTGTGATACAGAAACGGAATGCATTACGATGCGGGGATAGGACACTCACAATTAAAAAAAAAAGCCCGAGGAGCATTTTAATGATAAAGGGCAATATGTCGCCGTAACAACAGATAAGACAAAAGAAGGGCACTGTGTGAGCTGTTTGAGTGCAAAGGAACGCTGCCGAGATCCATCCTCTTACAGTTTTAAGGGGTCTTAGCTTTCTTTCGTATTAAAGAACCTAAGGGGCAACGCGAGTTTCTGTTTTTATCCTATACAAAGCAGCCTTTACTAAGCTTAAAGTTGTGTGGGTGTTGGCGAGTTGAGAGTCATGATTACAAAACATGACCGCAAAACCACACTGTGCACATAAAGAGACAACACGTATGGGCGTATAAGAGAGGGGGCGCGAAGTATGCTTTATACTAAGTCATCTAAGGCAGGGGGGAGGGCGCTGTGATAAACCTTCGCCCCTTCCCTGAAGGGAACCCTGCGCACGCCTATGACAACACGAATGGGTTCTGTCGTTCGAGTTGTCCCTGTTTCCCGTGTGGTTCTGAGGTTATGTTTTCTATATTTTATGAAGGATTTGTAGTTTTTATAGGTGAGCATGCGTGTAATTCGAAGGTTGTGAGTTTGGATCCCAATGACTGAAAGACTGTTTTTCGTCCACAGATTCCCCACCATATAAGTCATGATTAGTACACTGCAATTAAAAGCAACAATTGATGCCCGTTATGTCTTTCTTCGCTTCATTTATGTTGATTTGATTGGGTTGTGTCTGACAAAAAAAAAAAACAAAAAAAGCTATCTCGTGATCGATTCCCTGCTTTCGGTTTTTTCTAGCGAGGGCCTCGACCCAGCAGACATGATGCTTTAGATGGCATCCGAGGGTTTATTGAAGAGCTTCCGCATCGCACAGTGATCATGTGCCCCATCACGCCTTATGGCAAAAAGTGTGTTACACACTCGACGTTTTTTCAACGAGTGGCGCTGGCTAAAACTATCTGGAACTACACGCATAGAAAAATACTCAACAAAGTGTTCGGGAGAACACCCTTCATCGTAACTCAATTAGTAGAACATCATAATTAGAGATTAATTGGAGGTTTGTAGGTTGGGATACTACTGACTGAAAGGGTCTTTTTCGTACACTTTAATTAATTTACATTGTAGAAATAATTATTATGCCACAGCTAAAAGCTACTATTGTAACCCCTATGCCTTCCTTGGTATCAGTTCGGGTTGATTTCATTAAGTTGTGCCTAACGAAAGTGAGCCCTTGATCAATTGCCTCTTAATGATATTTAATTCTTAAAGCAAAAAGCGCTGAGACAGATACACTCGCGGATCTGGACATAGCTCTGAGAGAAGAAATAGCCACGAAGGCTTTAACTCTCACCGTTTCAACTGCCTTGAAGAAGCCCTGCATCACTTTTCCAAGTAATCGCCGAATGATTTCATTAAACAAGCTTATGCCCTCACGAATCGATTGTCGCAAAATTTTTAAGAATCCGTCAAGTACGGGCGGAGTTATTGGGATATGTCGCACGCTTCAAGCGCTTTCTCTCTCCTTTCGAGCTAGCGAGCGCACTGAAGGCTACGCAGGGAGGGGGGGATGACAAGGGGGGCAAGAAGGTGCGAGCCGTCGTCAGTGCTTACTTTCAGTGTGGTCGCCAGGTCGCGGACTGGCACATGGCGGCATCTCGCGGTGGCCATGGTAGCTATGCAACTCACGGTGTTCAAATCGGCCAATGGTTGTGGAGTTTGGGTTTACGGCCCGGTTATTTGGGTTTATGGCATCATTTCTCGAGAGAAGAAGAAACGATTTCTAACTGCTTTTAATAATTAATTGTAAGTTCCAGACCCCGTGCTGCGCTATAATGTCAGACTCGCGTGTCCTCAGAAGCCTTGGCTACCAATCGGCAGCGTTTTTCTGACCATGATGGAAAAGTGCCTCAGAGCCCCTTTAACTCTTCAAGCTTACACTGGTAACACATTTTACAATTTTAGTAGTTTTCGCTTTGCGTATTAAACACTTCAAGGGCGATGCGCTAAATGCTGTGCTCGCGTTGCTGCGCTGCTTTCATGATCAACCAACCAACTTGCCCAAATCTATGTTCTCCAAAACACTGTTTGAATTCAGTTTCTATTTACACCGTACACAGAACAGCCGTTACGAAGCCCTTGCGAGCTCTTAAGTATGGCATATTATGACGAACTTTATTAAGCTCTTCGTGAATTAATCTGGGACGGATGCGGGCCTCTCCCACGTTGGGACAGAGAGGCTGAGCCCGTCAGCCTCCTCACAGGACCTTTGGACAGCACTTTGTTGATGCGACAGCACGTTGCTGTGCAGCATCCGCTGCCAACACTATTCACCTTGAGCACCATCACCGGCTAGCGCCGAAAAGCGCTAGAGCACGCGTTCTCACCATGCCTATATTTTAGCCACTTAAGAGCTGAACTGCGACAGCAGCAATAGCCCAGTCGTTCGGACGTCCAGCGCAACGGCGAAAAAATGGAATTCAATCCCCACCACCGGACAACACCCACCCCACTCCCAATATGTAAAACGTGTAGGTGCAGTCCCCGGCCCATGGTGTCTGGCTTTATGGGTGAGCTGTTTGGCAAATAGCTTCGCACCAACAGCCATACTTGCAGTGAAACAACTAAGACAATAACTACACACGATTTCTTATTACGAAACCAATGTGCTCTTAGGAGTTAATTTTAGCAGTTAAATTTTTGTAATTTGGGAGCCCGTAGTAAATTGATATACACATATTTCTTTTCGGTGGGGAGGGAGGGCTGTTTTTCTCCGACTTATTTAGTTATGGCGGCACTTCAAATTTTTCGTTCAGCACCTTTCAGAGCTTCGTTGGTGAGCAGTGGGATTTTTTTCAGCTGAGCTGTTAAGCTTTTCGTTATACCGTGTCGCGACACCAGAAAACTATCATCGTCATTAACCGGCACGCGATGTCTTCTTCGTCTTCTTTATCTTCTGCTTTGCTCCAAGAACACGTGCGCCGATTGGCCGTCGTGGAATGCAATAATTCTTATGGACAAATAACAAGTGCAGAAAGATAGAGAGAGAAAAAAGAAGTGGATATAAACAACGAGAAAGAGAGAAGTAAAGAGAAATAAAGGAAAGCAAGAGAAGAGAAGACAGAACACGAGAGAATGACCACAAGGAGAGCGTTGAGAAATCGATAGAAAAAAAATAGAAAAATAGATAAAGAAAAACAGACAAAAAGATAAAAAGCCAAACAGAAATAAACAGAGAGAGAAAGAGATGGAAAAAAGCACACTCAGAAACGAGATATAAAAAATGAAGGCAGCTTCGCCCTAGGGGTGCCAAGCCTGAAGGAAATGCGGAGCCAGGCAGCCTTCTTTGTTTCTCCTGTGTTTTATTTTTCTTTCCTCCTCCCATCTTTTTTTATCCTTTTTCGTCTTTTTTTGTGTCTTTCTCTCTTTATTTCTATTTATTTCTTCCTCTCTGTTTATCTATTTCTTTCTCTTGCTCTTTCTATTTTTCTTCCTATTTTGTCCCTTTCTCGCTCTTTCTATTTCGCGCTCGCTTCCTCTTTTTTTTTCCTATTTTTATACATGGTTTTCCCTGCGTTGCTCCAAGCGCGCTAGCTGTTTTTTTTTTTCTTTTGCTGCTGATGACAAGTGATCATCATATAGGCGCTCGAAGAACAAGAGAAACAAGACTTCTCCTTGGCGCTCACGCGCGCTCACTTATCATCATCAAGGCACTCGAAGAACGAGAGGAAGAAGACCTTCTCCTTGGTGCGAGCGCGCGCTCAATATACTACACATGGAGCGGTTACGTCAAGCGACGACGACAGTACACGACAGCATACGACAGCCCGGCCCCTTAATGTGCTCCGCACATAAAACGAGAGAGCAAGCGTTGCCATAATTGTAGTGCTGCAAGGGATGGGAAAGAGAAGTGATGTTGAGGAGGCGGGAAAGGAGAAAAGTCTGAGGGTAAAGCATAGCACAGTCTTGTATAGTATAGCACAGCAAGTGGTGCGGAAGGGAAGTGTGGGTGAAGAGGAGGGAAAGGAAGAGGGCAACGCCACTAGTTCCGCTGCTTCCAGAGTCTTCGCACCACTTACCGTACCGGCCCCAATTTGTTTTTCTTTTTTTCTTTTTTTTTTTGAAGGCTTTTATTATCAGCTTGGGAGTTTTATTTTGCATCTTTAGGAAGCTGAATTATTTTTTTTTTTTGATTTGGGAGGACACTGCGAGGCCCAGGCGGGACTTTGGAGGGCACCCAATTGTTTAAAATGCCTGTAACACCCCGCGATGTTGCAAATGTCCGTGAAACTGGCAAATGCAGATTTAATGTCAGAATGAATAATGTGCAAACCAGTGAATAATCTAATGCTGAGGTCGAGGTAAAGAAAGGAACAATCAGTATTTTACATTATTTTATGATGAACTTATGCCTTCCTGGAACCAGTTACGCACACATGCAGTATATCAGTAGCAGAGAGCAGTCGTCAGTAAGCGAAAATTTGATACACTGATCATACCCGTCGGCTATACTAGAATTCCCAGGGCTATATGCATCACGCACGCAATCTTATTACGGACCCTACTACTGCATAAGAGCGAAGATAGCATGAAAAAAAGTTTCACTACATGGAGCGGCGCCTATCGATAGCTTTTTAACAGCTTTTACGCAGGAACAACGACCACAGGGAAAGACGAGCACGTATGCGAGCTTCAGAATGTTGACACGTTGCCAAGTCGCACTTTGAAGAACCAGCGCACTCATGACCAGACAACGAAATGCATTTAGAGTGACAAGAAAAACGCTTCACGAATGAAACTTTGAACAAATTTGTGATTATTTCACGTTCTAGCAGACATCAAACGTTTCATATGCAGCATTGGTAGAGATGCAGTGATGAATACTCTAACGACGTGGGTTCGACGACGACACTAATCACCACAAACAAATACACATTATTAGTCGCTAGAAAGGCAACTCCTTATTTCTCCCTGGCTGGACCGAGGACACTCGCAGTGATTCAATCAGGAGCATAGTCAGAAATCTTTTTTGGGGTGGTCCAACCATACTTTATGTATATTCGTGCACGCGTTTGTATGAGTGCGTGTATACATAAACAATTGACAAATTTGGGAGCGGTTGAACCTCCCCTGGCTACGCCAGTGGCTTCAAGACTTCACTGTCTTCAAGACTTCACTGCGACAAGACTTCACTCAAGTATTTTTTGTCCCGGAAATACGCCAGTGAAATGCAGATGACACAGAAAGACAGAAGGAAAAGTTTCGTTAATTTGGATGACCTGGGAGTCGAACCCATGACCTCTCGCTACGCGACGATGGGAGTCGGGCGTTTTAACCACTGCTACACGGACGCTCATGCTAGATCCTCTACAAACGCGCCTTATATCTTTCTCATCTTCTCCCTTTCACAGCGACCTTGTTAGCGTGGGGCGGTGTTGCCGTCTTGGAGAGGTGAAGTGAAGCACTGCATCATGACACTAACGAGCGCCGACAGGATGCGCTTCGGTAGTCTTAGCGCTAAGGTTCTAGGGCGCCTCAATTACAGAGTTCCTTCGTTAGACGCTGGCTATGAGGCGCCCTACTCCAAGACGCGAAGGCTGGGTCCCGGATTTCCCCTCGAATTCGTGTCAATACAGTTTGAGTGAGTGTTTTGTTGCAGTGAGACGGGCCAGCAGGCAGCGGGACGCCTTCGAGCGTTCACGGCTCAAGCTACGAGCTCTGCTTCTCGCATTCCCAAAGAGCTTCATGGTAGTGTATGCATGATCAGAAGTGTAGGTTACCCAATCAGTTTAGAGCGCACACCTTGTCGTTTCTCTCCTCAAATGATGACGCGTTCTATGAGCGCATATCAAGTACTAGTGTTTATTATGTTTTTTGTTGATGTCATATGCTCATAAGGGATTCACTGTACGCTGTGTTGGAGTTTATATTAACTACTTCGAATACCACAAAGGTTTAATCTTGATCATTGACATGAGTCGTCGCGATGGAAATATGCCACCAGGCGTCGATGTAGGTGCGTCCGCATCAAACGGTGCTATAGCCGCAAAACTCCAGTACTTTTGTAAAGACGTGTTTCACTTTCGTGTAATGCCGATTCCTATGATGGATGGGATCAACCGCGTTGTTTCCTACTTCCGAGCATCACTTCTCAACCCGAAACCTGTAGGCACGCTACCAAATGGAGGCCGGGCACAACGTAACCATGACACCGCAACAGCGTTCGCAGGCGTAATAAAATGGAATCGGCTGGCACAATATAGGAGGTATTCACTGCGCTCTTCCCGCCAGGCGGCGTCAGCATGTGCGCCGCAATAGCCGTGGTCTTTCAGCGATCCGGCATATGACAGCGTCATGTTTGGCGGCGCTGCACCTCCCTTTACCGTTTTCTTAGAAAAATATCAACATAACACGTGCTGCCGAGAACTTTGGTTGTAGTCCGACGATGTCGTTCGCGCGCGAGACCACCACTATGGCGACTGCCGCGCTAGCGCCCCTTGCGGATGACGTCATGTGAATACCTCCTATAGGGCCCTTCGTTTGGTGGTGCGCAAGAGACATTCGTCTTGCAATTGTTGTAACATATCCTAATACTCATAAAAAGGGTGATAATCGGCATCATAATCAGAAACATGATGGTCGCAAATATTTCTGATGCTTGGATATCCAACATTGCTGGTTTACAAAGCTTTCAATTATCAATTAAACAATGTTCTATGACCTCCTGAAGCCATTAGTGCGCGTATTAGAATATTAAAGCCACAATGAGTACCTTCTGAAGAATGTAACCATTTTGTTGTACATCTAGGGGACAACTTGAATTTACGAATTCTTATTGTAGCAACTGAAGCCCACCGTCATGGCGGGTGAGAACTGTACGAGTGAATCCCACATGTTATGATATTCTTGATGAGATGCACAAGTATTCTTAGACCTCTTGGACGATATTCCGGTACGGACACGTTATAAGTTCCGGCATATTTTTCGCGCTTGAGAAATTTATTCGCATCAATCTCTACCAGACCTTCTGCCATACATTTCCACATGCGCTGGGTACATGAGTGGTAGTAAAGATGCATTTGATTTGCAGATGAGGCAGGCATCTGGCTGTTATATTATTCTTCTAGCTGGAAGCATTTTTTATTGATAGCATGTGCGAGATGATGGTGCAAGAATAAAGCGCCGGCTGCTCCTGGCCACTTGAAGGGGTGGAACACATAACACACAAATTTTTCACGGTGGCACTAGAAGCAACCAACATGTCATAAAAACTGTCAGAGATTTTACTGTACAACCAGGACATGGGAAAAATTAAAAACAACACACAGAGACACAAACGCCAACCAACATTCTCACTGCGGAATGTAAACATGAACCATATATTGCACCTAGAATTGGCAATTTAAGCAATAACATGATAATGTAAAATAAATCCTTAATTCAATTAGTAATGTCTCCAGCCATCACGGAGATGAATTCAAACATGTTGACAATATAACAGACAACAGTTCATAACAACCAGGACATACATACAATAACATTTCTTTGCCTCGTTTAAGGCTCTTAGCCAAAAGTATTGTAAGTGTGCTATTGTGCCACTTCATGTGGTGTATTTCCCGCATGAAACACGACGATGCGCTGCATTAATGTTGACTTCACTGACAGGAATGTTCTACTTAGATGTTTTAGCATTCCTTACAATGACGTAAAGACGTCTCCTAAATCCCTGCGCTTCCGTGAACATCATGTCACAAGTGCGAATAGGCAGCTTATATCGCGTTTCGTTGTAAGCGCCGCTAGATGAGTGCAAGAGACTTACTTGGTTATTCATTTGTGTGACAAATGGAAGTCAGTTGTGCCATGTACTTTACACCAATGAAGAAAGAAGGACAGTACCTGTAAGGTTAATCTTCGCGCAGCATCCGGCGGGTGCTCATTTCAAATGTTTCAAGGCTAACTTCACAATGTTATCCATTATTCTTCCATTTTTGACATCTTGCGCTAGAGTGGAATATCGGTAATGATTATCACCAGCGGGCACCAAAACGACTAGTGAAGTAATCCCTAAACGTTCCTTTCTGAAATATGAACATACGAGTAGGCAATATATCTGACATTAGTTTATTTTCTCAATGCAGAAATGAGATTGTCCTCTGACACTTTTATCCTTCCACGCTATCCGAATATTAAATGATGGTCTCAATCCTCGTCCTAAACAAGTCAAGGTCCATGTCGGGATCGAGCTTCAAGGCAAACTCGGTGTCGAGAAGGCGAATCAATTCGTCCACGTCAGTGATACTTCGCCGCTCAACTGGGCCATTGATGTAACGGCGACAGAAGCGTCCGTCCACGACCGTCAGCCACGAGTCATCTACGAAGCGCCCAACCAGAAGCGTGTTACGGAACAGCGATCGTTGGTGCAGCGAAACGTACCAGTAGGTTGGCACGAAGTCGATCCACTTCTGCGGTAGAGGAAACACATGGTATATTGGACGCCAACTACCCGATGCGCTCCCCCCTTCCCGTCGACCTAATGGCGACCTCGACGTTTCCTTCTTCGTCTAGCCTGCGCGTGCGGTAAGGCGCCGTCTCGCCTTCCACAGGTAATGCCTTGAATGGGTTGGGACCGCCGAAGCCCACATCCGCGAAGTACTCTCCTTCCTCGCCTAGATCGACGCAGAAGAGCATGTGTCCCAATGGGGTCAGTGACGTGTTTAGCGGGCGCCCCCACCTAGTCCTGGCAGCCCGAATATGGAACTTGAAGCCCAAAGTCGTTAGGAGCCTGCCGAAGAGGTTATTCAGCTCTACACAATAGCCGCCGCGCCGCTGCTCTATCAACTTGCAAAATACTGAGTCGTCATCCAGAGACTGCTGATGGCCGACGAACGCGTCTGTTGCCTGGAATGGTATTCGTTCGACGTGGGCCCGGATTAGGGTGTTCAACGTTGGCAGATTGAGTTTGATCAGGGCATAAGATTCCAAATTCAGGACGTTCATGTAGAGCAGCAGTTCTCCATGGCTTAGCGGTGCCATGCGGTGCCCACTGAAGTCGATCTTTCGTTTTGCCGCAACTGCGAACAGCTCCCGGTCCGGATGTAAATACGACACCATATAGGGAGACGTGGAGGTTCTTGGCTGCTGAAGAGATCTGCTCACTTGCCATGTCTTCTGCTGGCTGCTTCCTCTGTCTGCACTGTTAATTTGGAACGTGAGTGAGTACTCTGAAATTGATTGCACAGTTTTATTTTGTGTACACGTGTTTCTCATCATCGGGTATCCATGACCTATTTTTGTCGCCGGAAACAGCTCGCATATCACTCGAAACAGCCTGAACTAGGCCCTGATGTTTGCAGTATGCTTGTAATAATTACATTATTGTGGCAAAACTCATGTCCTTCATTCGACCCATAGAATAATGGAAATATGCGGTGGCAGAACAATGTCGCTGCATTTCATGCCATGTTTTCAACGCAGTTAAGATGGGATGAGGCTGACGCTGGCTCTGAAGACAAGCACATAAATAATTATTCTTAAGGTGCGCATTCAAGAACAGAACTTAAGTTTCGCGAAAAACTGAATTCAAACACTGTTTGAATTCAGTTTCTATTTACACTGTACACAAAACAGCCGTTACGAAGCCCTTGCGAGCTTTTAAGTATGGTAAGTTATGACGAAGTTTATTTAGGCTTCATGAATTAGTCTGGGACGGATCAGGCCGCTTCCGCTTCGGGAGAGAGAGGCTGAGCCCCTCTGATTCCACACGGGATTTCTAGACAGCGCTTACTTGGTCAGACAGCACGTTACTGTGCAGCATCTGCTGCCACCACTGTTCACATTGAGAACCATCACCGGCTAGCTCGGAAAAGCGCTAGAGCATGCGTTCTCACCATGCCTACATTTGACTCTACTGCGACCGCAGTCATAGCCCAGTCGTTCGGACGTTCACCTCAATTGCGAAAGTGTTGAATTTGATCCCCGCCACCAGACATATCCCCCCCTCCCAATATATAAAACTTGCAGTGCAAGAACTAGGACAGTAACTACACACAATTTCCTATTACGAAACCAAGGAGCTCTTGGAAGCTAATTTCAGCATTTCAATATTGGGAATTTGGGAGCCGGTAGTATATCATTGAGTTTGATATACTATTTTTCTCTTCGGTAGTGAGAGAGCGCTGTTTTTCTCCAACTTATTTAGTTGTGGCGGCATTTCAAATTTTTCGCTGAGCACTTTGGAGAACTCCGTTGGTGAGCAGCAGGATTTTTTTCAGTGGAGTTGTTAAGATTTCGTTAAACTGTCACGACACCAGAAAACTATGACCCTCATATACCGGAACGCGATGTCGTCTTCTTTTGCTTAGCCACCTGAGTATGTGCGCCGATATGCCTGTTGTGGGATGCAATAACTCTAATGGGTGAGAGAACAAATGCAGAAAGAGAGAGAGAGAGTGAAATAGACATAAAGAAAGAGAAATATGACAGTATAGAGAAATAGAGGGAAGAGAAAGAGGAATGATAGAAGACGAGAGAATGACCGCAAGGAACGAGAAATAAATACATAGAAAAAAAAAGAAATAGAAAAAAAAGAGATACGGAAAAGGAATAAAAGAGAGAAAAAGATAGAAAGCCAGAAAGAAATAAACAGAGAGAAAAAAGAGATAGAAAGAAACACACTCAGAAACGAGACAGAAAAACTAAAGAGCAAGCGTTGCCATGCAATTATAGTATTGCGAGGGTTCGGAATGGGAAGTGATGGTGAGGAGGCGGGAGAGGAGGAGGTCAGAGGCTAAAGCATAGCGCAGTCTTGTATAGTATAGTATAGCAAAGGGTAGGAAGGGGAGTGAGGGTGAATAGGAGGGAAAGGAGGAGGGCAACACCAGTAGTTCCACTGCTTCCTCAGTCTTCGCCCCACTTATGCGTAGCGGCCACAATTTCTTTCCTTTCTTTTGAGGCCTTTTATTATCAGCTTGGTAGTTTTCATTTTGCATCTTTAGGAAACTGATTTATTTCTTTGACTTTGGAGAACAATGCGATGCCCAAGCGGAACCCTGGAGGGCACCCAATTTAATATCCGTAACAACCCGCGATTTGGCAAATGCCCGTGAAATTGGCAAATGCCGCTTTTAAGTCAGAATAAATAATTTGGGAACCCGTGAATAATGTAATACTCAGGTCGCGGTAACGAAATGAACAATCAGTATTTTACTTTATTTTCTGACGAAGTGATTGCTTCCTGGAGGCTGTTACGCATACAGTATGTCGGTAGCAGAGAGCAGTCGTCAGTAAGCGGAAATTTGATACACGGGTCGTACGCATCGGCTATACTAGATTTTATAGGGCTATATACGTCGCGCGTGCGATCTTATTACGGACATTACTTCAGCATAAGAGTGAAGACAGCAAGAAAAGAAGTTTCACTACATGGAGCGGCGCCTATCGTTAACTTTTTAACAGCTTTTAAGCGGGAAAAAGAAAAACAACCACAAGGAAAGTCCCAACACGTATACGAGCTTTAGAATGTTCACAGGTTTCCAAGCGGCACTTTGTGAAACCGCGCACTCATCACCAATCAAAAAAGGCATTTCGAGTGCCAAAAAAAAAAACGCTTCACGAATGCAACCTCGAGCAAATTTGTGATTATTTGACGTTAAAGCAGACATCAAAGGTTTCGTTGCAGCAGTGGTAGAAATGCATTGATGAATACTCTAACGATGTGGGTTCGACGACGGCACTGATCACCACAAACAAATACACATTATTAGTCGCTAGAAAGACAACGCCTTATTTCTCCCTGCGCTGTACCGAGAACACTTGCACTGTTTCAATCAATAGCATAGTCAGAAGTGCTTTTCGGGGCGGTCCAACCACACTTTATGTATAATGGTTCACGTGTTTGTGTTTGTGCGTGTATGCATACAGATGCATAATTGACAATTTTTCGGGGGAAGAGGGGGGGGCGGGGGGGTGAACCTTTCCTGGCTATGCCAATGGCTTTAAGACTTTACTGGCTTTAAGGAGGCCCTGCAACACTTTTTGAGCATGGTCATAAAACACTGCCGATTGATAGTCGAGGCTCCCGAGAACACGCGAGCTAAATATTGTAGCGCAGCACGCGGCCTGGAATTTACAATAAGTTCTCAAAGTCAGCTAAAAATTTCTTTCTCTTTTCTCGACAAATGACGCTACAGGCTCAAAAATCACTGCGTCACAGGCTAACTCTCAGCCATTGGCTGATTTGAGCATGGCGCGCTCGGTCGTTAGAGGGACCGCCGCGGGAGGCCGCGACATGTCCACACGTGCGCATGCTATCGCACCGAAAAGCCACGCATTCGAAGAAAAAAAGAAGGGAAAAAGTGCTCAAGGTTACGAGGCACGCGTGACGTATTTTCCTCCCCGGTACCATCCCTCCCTACTTAGCTTCCAGTGGTTTCAACGGGACAAGAGAAGAGAGAATGCAATTGCAGCGTGTGACAAAGCTTTGTAATTCCGCTCGTACTGGATGGATTCCAAAATTTTTTGCTGCGGTGAATTCGTGAGGCAGTAAGCTCCTTTAGTGAATCCATTCCATGGCTACTTGGAAAAGTGTTGCAGGCCCCCTTTAGGACTTCACTGCCTCAAGACTTCAGTAGCTTTAAGACTTAACTGACGCATTTTCCGTCACGGAAATACACCAGTAAAATCCAGATGACACAGAAAACCAGAAGGATAAGTTTCGTTAATTTGGATGACCTAGAAGTCGAACCCATGACCTCTCGCTTCGCGACGATGGGAGTCGGGCGTTTCAACCACTGCGCCACGGACGCTTATGCATGATCCTTTACAAACGCGCCCTGTATCTTTCACATCTCCCTTTCACAGCGACCTTGTTAGCGTGGGGTGGTGTCGCCGTCTTGGAGAGGTGAAGTGAAGCACTACGTCATGACTCTAACGAGCGCCGACAGCCTGTGCTTCTGCAGTCTCAGCGCTAGGGGGGCTAGGGTGCCTCAATTACAGGGTTCCTTCGTTCGACGCAGGCTATGAGGCGCCCATCTCCACGCCGCGAAGGCTGGCTCCTCAAATTCCACTCGAATTCATGTGAATACAGGTTGAGTGAGTGTTTTGTTGCAGTGAGACACGCCAGAAGGCAGCGGGACGCCTTCGCGCGTTCACGGCTGAAGCTCGGAGCTCTGCATCTCGCGGTCCCAAAGAGCTTCGTGGTAGTGTATACATGACCATAAGTGTAGGTTACCCAATTACTGGAGAGTGCACACCTTGTAGTTTCTCTCCTGAAATGACGACGCTTTCCATGAACACATATCTAGTACTAGTGCTTTGTTATGTTTTTTGTTGATGTCATCTTCACACGGGATTTATTGTACGCTGTGCCGGAGTTTATATTAACTACTTCAGATACATGGTGAACCATAGCGCAACACCGAGACGAGCACGATCGAAAAAGGACACACAATGCGGATCAGCGCTTTCTGTGTCCTTCTTGTGATTGTCCTCGTCTCGTTGTTTGGCTGTGGTTCACCATGCATCACCAAGTCGCTCAAATTTTCACGTTACTTCCATAGGTCGGCGAACTCACTCATGAGTCGACTCACTCAGACTCACTCAGACTAAGATCGAGCCACGAGTCTGAGTTTGAGTGAGTCCGGGCGAGTAATATCTTGGTGAGTCTGAGTCCGAGTGATTCCAGTTGAAAAAAAAATTCGTGAGTGTGAGTCCGAGTGAGTTCGGCTCAGGTAAATGTTGGTGAGTCTGAGTCCAAATGAGTCCAAAGCGCAAGTTATATTTCTTGAGTGAGTCTGAGTGAGTTCCACTTTTTTTAGTCGACCTATGGTCCTATCTACCCATCTTCAGCATTACTGTCAATCTTACCTGGATTCACGTTTTTACTCACGTCTACTCACACGTATCCTAGAGCAGTGTCATTCATACACCATGTCAATATGTATTGATCAGAGGAGCGAATTACGTTGGGGGGTGCCTTGACCGCCCCCCCCCCTCCCCCCCGCTATCTCTTCCAGTGAAATTCCTGATAAATATATCTTGTCATCTCTTTCAAGTGACCTTACTGCTCGCTAGCACTCATAACCAGTATTTAAAGGCACTCTATCCAAAGGGGTCAAGAAGAGCACTGATTACGTGATGCATTGTCGTTAAATAGCATTGACACCATGGCCGAAAAAGCTAATTCTAGGCTAATGGACTCATGAGTCGACTCACTCAGACTCCCTCAGACTCAGATCGAGCCGTGAGTCTGAGTCTGAGTGAGTCGAGGTGAGTAATGTTTTGGTGAGCTTGAGTCCGCGTGAGTCCGGTTGAAAAGAATTTTCGTGCGTGTGAGCCGAGTGAGTCCGGCACAGGAAAGTTTTGGTGAGTCTGAGTCCGAGTGAGCCCTAAGCACAAAATATATTTCATGAGTGAGTCTGAGTGAGCTCCACAAGTTATGCCTACCTATGGTTACTTCAGATACCACGAAGGTTTAATCTTGATCATTGACGTGAGCCATCGCGATGGATATGTTCCACCAGCCGTTGACGTATGTGCGTCCGCGTCAAATGGTGCTATAGTCGCCAAACTCCAGCAGACATTGTGGAAGCTCTCATTAATGGCTGTACCATGAACATTGACTTTCTTTTGTAAAGACGCGCTTCACGTTTGGTTATACCCATCCCTATGACGGAGGGATGAACCACTGTTTTTTCCGACTTCCGAGCATCAGTTCTCCAACCCGAAAACTTAGACACGCTATCAAAGAGAGTCCGAGCGCAACGTAACCCTGACCCCGCAACACCATTCGCAGATATAAAATGGAATCGGCTGGCACAAGATATGGTCCTTCGTTCGATAATGCACAAGAGACCTTCCTCTTGCAATTGTAGTAAAATATCCTAATACTCTCAAAAACGGTGATAATCGGCAACATAATCAGCCACATCATGGCAGCAAAATTTTCTGAAGCGTGGACATCCTATAGTGATGGTTCACAAAGCTATGAATTGTCAATTAAACAGTGTTCTCAAAGCTCATGAAGCCGTGAGCCCGCATATTATAATATTAAAGCCACAATGGGAAATTTCTGAGGAATATTCCCATTTTTTTTGTACATCTAAGGGACTCAGTAAATTCACGAATTCTGATTATAGCAATTGAAGCCCACCATCATGGCGGATCAGAAGTATACGAATGAATGCCACATGTGATGACATGGACAAGTTTTTTGGTGGGACGCACAAGTATTCTTAGACCTCTTGGACAATATCACGGTACCGACACATTACAAGTTTCGACGTATTTTTCGCGCGTGGGAAATTTATTGGCATCAGAATCTACCGGACTTTCCGCCATGCCTTTACACATGCGCGGAGCACAGGAGTGGTAATAAGGATGGAACATTACAGCGCAGAATATTTCTTCGGACCTGAAATTTCTGTTCACAGGAGGACACTCCGATCCTTTTAATATCGTGCACCGGCTCTCCTGTGTAGAACTGTTTAGGTTGATATATTATCATAAATATTTGATGTGGACATGAGGAAAGCGTCCACCTGTTATATTCTTCTTCTAGTCGGAAGGATTTTTTGTAGCGAGAGCTACATTGGTCGTGTTCTCGCGGTTTCGCTGTGGCCAGTGGCCGGACCGCGATGTGAGCCGTTGCCTAGCAACCGCCGCAGCTGGCGGCGCCACTCGCCGCTCGCCGCGCCATCTGGCATGACGTCAGAGGAGGAGCCGGTGAAACCGCGTTGTAACAACAGAGGAGGAGCTGGCGTTGCATCGTATTTATAGAAAGGACGCCTCGATGGGATTCGTCGACAGATATGGAAAGTAAGTCGGAGAGACTGAAAGAAGCCAGGCTTTGTCGTTGGGACGAAACCAAGAGGAGGCAGCGACCCGAGGAGATGGAGGAAGAACAGGCAATTTTTATAGACAGGACGTGGGAATATGATGGCGCATGAATAAGGCACTGGATACTCTTTAGCTTTTGAAGAGATAGAACACCTGATGCACAAATTTCGCAAGGGGCACTTGAAGCCACCAGCCATGTCATAAAAACTGTTAGAGCTTATACTGTGTAACCAGGACATGGAAAAAGACAGAAACATCAACCAACATTCTCACAGTAAAATCTAAAAGTAAACCATGTGTTGCACCTTGAATTGACAATTTAAGCATTACCATGATTTTGTAAAAGAAAATGTCCGTAATGCAATTAGTAATGTATATAGACATCACGGAGATGAACCCAGACATGTTGACAATATAACAGACAACAGTTTATAACAATAAGGACATACATATAATAACATTTGTTGGCCTCGTTTAAGGCACTTCGCTAAAATTATTGTAAGCGTGCTATTGTGCCGATTTATGGGGTGTCTCTTGCGCATGATACACTACGAAGTGCTGCACTAATGTTGACTTCATTGACAGGAATGTTCTACTTAGATGCTTTAGTATTCCTTACAAAGACGCAGCTACGTCTTCTAAATCCTTGCGGTTCCTTGAATATCATGTCACACGTGCGAATAGGCAGCTTATATCAGTTTTTGTTCTCAGCGTCACTAGATGAGTATCAGATACTTACTTGGTTATTCGTTTCTTTGACAAGGGGACGTCGGTTGTGCCTTATATTTCTATCAATGAAGAAAGAACCTGTAAGGTTAATCTTCACAAAGCATCCGGTGGGTGCGTAGTTCGAATGTTTCAAGGCTAGCTTCACAATATTATCCATAAACCTTCAATTTTTAACACCTGGCGCCACCATGGTCTGTCGATAATGATGATCAGCAGAGGTCACCAAAACGACTAGCGAAGTAAGCCCTAAACGTTGCGATCTGAAATATGAACAGAGCAGTATGTAATATATTTGCAATTAGTTTATTTTCTGAATGCAGAGATGATATTGTCCTCTGACAATGTTATCTTCTACGCTGTTCCAATATTAAATGACGCTTTTAATCCGCGTCCTAAGCGAGTCAATGTCCATGCCGGGATCGAGCTTCAAGGTGAACTCGGTGTCGAGAAGGCGAATCAATTCGTCCACGTCAGTGATACTACGCTGCTGAACTTGACCATCTATGTAACGGCGACAGAAGCACCCGTCCACGAGCGTCAGCCACGAGTCATCACC
The DNA here is from genome assembly GCA_030522465.1 of Rhipicephalus appendiculatus. NCBI lineage: Eukaryota > Metazoa > Arthropoda > Arachnida > Ixodida > Ixodidae > Rhipicephalus > Rhipicephalus appendiculatus. The sequence goes on from JALIZH010007310.1 coordinate 20,657, forward strand.
AAAGCGCGCAACCATAAGGGTTTTACGGAACAGCGATCGTGGGTTCTTCGAACCGTGCCAGTAGGTTGGCACGAAGTCGATCCACTTCTGCGGTGGAGGAAACACATGGTATATTGGACGCCAGCTACCCGATGCGCTCCCCCGTCCCGTCGACCTAATGGCGACCTCGACGTTTCCTTCTTCGTCTAGCCTGCGCGTGCGGTAAGGCGCCGTCTCGCCTTCCACAGGTAATGCCTTGAATGGGTTGGGACCGCCGAAGCCCACATCCGCGAAGTACTCTCCTTCCTCGCCTAGATCGACGCAGAAGAGCATGTGTCCCAAGGGGGTCCGTGGCGTGTTTTGCGGGCGCCCCCCACCGAGTCCTGGCAACCCGAATATGGAACTTGAAACCCAGCGTCGCTAGGAGTCTGCCGAACAAACTATTCAGCTCAACGCAATAGCCGCCGCGGCGCTGCTCGATCACCTTTCGAAATACTGAGTCGTCATCCAGCGTCGGCTGATGGCCGACGAACGCGTCTATTCCTTGGAAAGGTATGTTTTCAACGTGGGCTCCGATGAGGGTGTTCAACGTTGCCAGATTGACTTTTATCAGGTCATCAGATTCCAAATTCAGGACGTTCATGTAGAGCAGCAATTCTCCTCCGCTAAGCGGTGCCATGCGGTGCCCACTGAAGTCGATCTTTCGCTTTGCCGCAACTGCGAACAGCTCCCGGTCCGGGTGCAAGTACAACTCACCATTTTGTGAGTTGCTATGGAGGTACTGTGCTGCCGAAGAGGTCTGCTCGCTTGCCATGTCTTCTGTTGCCTGTTTCCTCTCTCTTGGTTACGTTCAGTTAGAACATCAGCGCGAGTGCTCTGAAAGTGACAGCACAAATATGTTTGATGTGCCCTCTATCTGTCTTGAAGCGTAAAAGATAAATTATCCTCACAGGAAACATACGTCATATGGAACTGTAAAGAGCTAACCTTCACATCGTAGTCTGCGCTATGCTTGTAATATTACCCAACCATACTTCCCAGTAATAGGAACGGAAATGTACGGTTAGCGTCGCAATGTCGTGGCTTTTATGGAATGTTTTCAACATACCCGAGATTTAAACCGCTGGCGCTGGCTCCGATGTCGAAAAGTAAATTAAGTATGGTTAATTCTGGAGAAGCAGAAACGGAATATGTTAGGATGTGGTGAACGGGAGTCACGATGGTAAAAGGGAACCGATCATCCAAGAAAGCAGGCTACATGATGCAGCTAAAATAGAGGAGACACAACAGAGCACTGTGTGAGCGGGTCACCCGGAAAAGTACACTTCGAATACCCTAACTCCTACCATTATAAAAGTGTACATGCTATCGAGTGTTACTTTTACGGTCATGGACTTGTTCCTTAGAGAAGTAAAGAACATTAGCGAATGATATAAAGCTCATCGTTCTATACGATGTTAATGTTTCAGGCTTACAACGACAACATATTTTGCACTTTTATGGTGATCTTTGATATTTTGCACTTTTATGGTGAGCAACCTAACGGGAACACGAAAAATTCGCTTAGAATGGTGTTCAATGGAGCTAGTTCCTTCCTAACTAACACTGTTTCGAGGGAAAGGAAAGTTTATCGAACAAGTGTACTCAAACACTGGAGGCACTTACACACTAAAACTTCGAAATGGCGTCAGTAGAACTTATACAAACGCTAGACGCAATTTTAAACAGACTTCTATAAAACACTGTGCGGCACTAAGAAACTATGGAAAAAGAGACATGTTACCTCTCAAGGAGCTGAAGAGAGCAGTGGAACTGAAAATGCGGGGGACAAAGGGAGGACAGATGAGGACGTCGCTGACAATGATGTCCTTGTTTCTACTTCCTTTGTCCACTGCTTTCTGTTCCACTGCTCGAAGCAGTTCTGACTCCGTTTAAAGTTTTTATTTCTATCCTTGCAGCGCAGTGTTTGCGAAGTCTAGGAAACCTGAACTTCAACTTGAACTTCGAACTTTATTTGTACGTTTCCGAGTATTTACCCCAAATTCACAGTGAAACTGTAGCCTTCTGCAGTAGCCTAGTTGTTGGCATGTCGAGCTTGGCAGCGGCGGAGGCGCTGCAGCGGCAGATGTGGAGATCGATTCCTGGCGCCGCACACTGACCGATATACCTGGCGTCTTATTTTTTAGATGTGAAGCATCTTATGGCGAAGCTTAATCCGCTGGTGGTGTGCGGAGTGACCACCCTTACTGCGCATGCGCAAACCCTATAAAAAAGAGCAAATAAAAAACCTCCTCTCCCCCCTCTCTCTCCTCTAGGCATCCCTCCCCGTGGCAACCACACCCTCACTGCGCATGCGCCTCCCCTCCTCTCTTCCCTCCTACGCTCCCCCCTCTCTCCTCTAGGCATCCCTGCCCGCGGCGTCCACACTCCCACTGCGCATGCGCGTCCCCCCCTCTCTCTCCTCTCCTACGCCCCCTTCTCTCCTCTAGGCATCCCTGCCCGCGGCGTCCACTCTCCCACTGCGCATGCGCGTCCCCCCCTCTCTCTCCTCTCCTACGCTCCCCCCCCTCTCTCGCCTCGCGACGCCGACGCAGGCAGCGTCTACTAGCGAGTTTCTTGGTTGAAAAAACCGATTGCTGGCGCTGCACAACCGTTCACTGGCCACCCCGTATATATGGCACTGGATCTTGACCTGCAAGGTGGTGCCGGTGGGAGATTTCTCCTGTGCGTTGTTGAACAATAAAAATTCGCAGCGTGCGCGTTAACTAAAAGCGGACTGCGGGTCTCTGTGTCCAGTCGGAGTCTTCTGTCTCTCATTGCCCATTAACAGCGATTGGCATGTTCCAGTCGGAAACACCGCTCCATCATTGCGTGCTTTGCGCCTCCCCCGTTTTCTCTCCTGCGCAACGCTGCGATGAGCGCCAGCGTCAACGCCGCCGCCAGTGTAAGCGTTAGCGCCCGCTGCTTCGCATCTACACATGGTTCCCTTTAGCGGGCGCTGGTGTAATTTTTTTAGATGCTAATTATGTTTTTTTTTAAATTGTATGACAGTCAAGCTCCGGTCGCTCTCGCACACAAACTCTACGTCAAGGCGGAAATAAATTGCTGCAGATCAGTGACATATAAGTGACTAATAAACAGAATCTGGCTAATTGTCTTCCATATTATTGACCTGAGCGCAATTGCCTAGTAAATGGAAATGTTGGGGTCCATGACAATTTGTGGCATATCCATTTTTTTTAGAACTCACAAACGTTGTACAAAATTGAGATATTGACCATCGAATTTTAGTGGTGATCTGACCATGCAGAACGGGCAGGAAACGCGGCCACTGTGTTTAGCCAGACCAGAAATTTCCGTGACAAGGAACTGATGCAATTGGAATCAAGGTGCGTCAAAGCAGAAGGTGGGCAGTAAAAATGGCTAATAATCGGATATACACAAGTACACCGCTTATTCCTCGCGTGCGATATATAGAGCTCATCTGCTTAAAGTGGCTTGGCACCACTTCCCTAAGTGATCTTCGACTGACATAACTATTGCAGTTTATTGCCTCACGAATCGATCGCCGAATTTTGTTTTTTTTTTTAATCTGCAAAAAGGACGAGCTGAGTTGACACGTCACTGTGAAATCGCCCCTCGGTATCGAGACCGAAAGTGGTTTTTTTTAAAGGGCGTCTAAAATACTTCGTGTTCAAAGACGAGAAAGTGGTTTCTTTCTCGCCTTCGCTGGCCTTCCTACAGGTGATATCACCTCCCCGCCACTGATTTCTTCATTAAGCATGTGCACAACGTCAGCACTAAGCGTTGAGCCTATCAGCGCTTCGCGCTTGTCGGCTACAACCTGTTATCTCCATTTGCGCACTCGGAAACGGCCAATACAAAGTGAAATTAGTTGGCCGTGCACAATAGTCATGCGGGACAAGGAAGAGTAGGTGACCAACTGCATGGCAAAAGCAGGGTAGGAGACAATCCGCAACTGATATTCCTCGTATATGGACCAATCGACAGTTTGTACCTTAATTACGTCACGTGAATCACTCTTCTGGCGTCATGAAGTGCGCCGAAAAGATTCGAAACGTCAGGAGAGAATAACGCTCTCGTTTCTCGTATCTTTAAAGGCTGTTTAGGGGCTCTTCAACGTCGGAGCTGTTAAAGCTAGCGGTTCGGCGCTGGTTCGTTTCCAAACACTCACGGAGCCTAGCAACCACTTGGCACAGCTGCGCCTGGCTTCGCCGAGTACGCCGCCCTAGCAACGCGATGGAGGATGGAAAGGAGGAGCAGAGGGAGTGAAGCGGAGAGGAGGAAAAGAATTAAATAAAACAAGCTAACATTTCTTGTAGATGTGGCATTTGATCACGGGTATGCACGGTCTGAAGGCATACGTCGTAACCACTCGGCTTTCCAGGCAGGCTAGCAGAAAAAGCATTTATGGAAACCATATGCTTGCACTGCTATGAGCGAGAGAACGGGAAAAAATAGAGGGAGGAGAAAGAAATAGAGAGATAAAGAGATAGAAACCGAAAGACAGAGAAAGAAAGCATAGCATAACCATGATATAGTATATTATAGCAAGGAGGCAGTGAGGGTGAGGAGGAGGAAGAGGAGGAGGGGAAAGAGTCAAGGTGTATAATAGCCATGATTACCATAGTATAGCAAGGGGTGCACTGAAAGGGAAGTGAGGGTGAAGAGTAGTGATGTCATGGTGAGGAGGACTTTATGGAGGAGGGGATGATCACCAGCTCCTCGCTTCTCATAGTCTTTGCCCCGGCAGTGCGTAGCTGCCCCAATAGTCTAAGGTAGAAGTAGTGAATATTCAGTGAGTTCTGAATCCCCATGATACTCTTTTTAGGTTTCGCCGAGGAGTACTAAGCCACACACAATTCAATCTCTCATTGAACTTGTCGAGTATCTGTCAAGTACGATCAAGATATCCATGTGCGCAAGCAGCATGTGTGTCTGGATCTCAGCCGTTATACGTCTTCAAGTTCGTACAAGGTTTCATAAAGCTGCAACTTTGACAGCGAGCTAACTCGACAAACAAGGCCTCAAAATAAAAATGCGCATTGGTGGCGTTCAAACGCAATCCATTGACACTATATAGATCACTTCTATTGATGAGTAACGATTTATTATGCCGGAACCCACAAAATTCTGGTCACAGTCATTGAAAAAAAATCTCACCTGGCGCCTGCACGCAGCCTACTAAAACAGCGCCTGACGGCGATCTCCCAGATGTTCAAGTTCCTCGGCGGAAGAACTTGAAGTATGTCGGTGGACGAAACGTTGGAATTGTACAGAGCACTCTTTCTCGGGCTTCTGAGATACAGTCTACTTGTACTGACCAGTACTTGCAAGACAAATCTTCGCACTCCGCTGGCTGCACAAGCTCAGGAACACAGGGTTTGCCGTTGTCTGCCAAAATTTGCCTCGGCAGAGGCGACTATCGCCATCACCCAGGAGCACCCTATCCAGCGCACGTTTTGGTATAGAAGCCGTGAAAGCCCACATTAGACATTTTGCCCGCGCTCATAGCCACCACCTTGCAGCACTACCTTCCGAAAGGCCCCAAGCATCATACTGCGCAACGATCTCGAGCCATTCCACCAACCATACATGACAGGGGCGTAGGCAGAAATTTTTTTCGGGGGGGGGGGGGGGGACACCTGCTTGATCTGAAGAGGGGGGCGGGGCAGGCAAATGGTCATTTTGCGCTATGTATGCCATGGCGAAAAAAAATTCGGGGTGGGGGGGCAAGGGCCCGGTGTGAACCCCCCTGGCATGAGGCTTCAGCCCCGCATCTAAACCATCGATTCCTCTTTGGTGTTGAATTCGTCCTGAAGTGGGCCTCAGCGTACCGGGAGTTAGAAAAATCTCAGTTGTCATCTCCTGTCCCGAAACAGATATCTCTGCTTCTGCTGCGCGAGAGTATGCCGACCGTCTAGATATTTACACTGACGGCAAACGACACTTCTGTTTTTGTCCGGAGCAGCGCTCAAAATCATCAGTTTTAAGACCACTCAACAACATCGGCGGATGCCGGAACTTGTAGCTCTTCGCTGCAAGTTCCGCTGTTTTTTCTTTTTTCGTTAGACCTGCGCTCCGAATATTCGCAATCCCCTTAGCTGAACTTGACCACTTCAAACCGGCCTTAGTTAGACCCGATGGCTTATATAAATTCATTGTGACGCGATTTGGGCTGTGCGACGTGCTTACCACATTTTGAACGCATGACCGACAACATCCTTCGCGGCTTCAAGGGGCAGACGTATCTCGGCTACCTGGATGATACTATGATCTTTTCAGACGACTTTGGCACCCACTGGGCTAGTGACAACAACTCGAAGTTTATGTCACTAGCCTCAGCTCTACTGGCCTACGGCAAAATTTAAAGAAGTATTGCTTGGGCACACGAGAGCTGCTTAATCTGGGCCCTGTCTCCTCCCGGGATGGTGTCCTTCCGGATGCCAGGAAACTAGGTGCTGTTGCTGCGTTTCCTGAACTGACAATGAAAGACATTCGGAGCTTTCTATGCCATTGCTTTTACTTTCGATGTTTCATTCGCAACTTCGCCTCAATTATAGTGCCTTTGAATGACCTCCGCATTAGCCACGACCTTTGAGCGCGGTCACCAGCATGTGGCGATGCATTCAGCAAAGTTCGACGCCTCCTTACGTCGCCCCTAATCTTGCATTTTGATCCATTTGCCCCAAATGAGAGAGAGAGAGGGAGGGGGGGGGTTATTAACCCAGGAAAAATGAGAGCGCCTCAATTGAAATTCACAAGGCACTAGCGGCAAACGACGATGACACCATCACTGGGTCCGCAAAAACAGCTTTGCTCTAAAAAAAATGCCCCCCACCTCCCCGAAGGGAATCGTGAGGAAATGCGAATGCATTTCGCGCGCGCTTCACTCCATTTATATATGGTGGTTGTGGTTCGATGAAGGAAAAGGCGCCTAATTTCTGCAGCCCGGTCGGGAGCACGGCTCAGCGCCTTTTTTTTTTGCTTTTTCTTGTTTTTTTTAATTTTTTTTATTTTTTTTATTTATTTTTTTTTAATTTTTTTTTTCATATATAGCTCCGCCGAGCTCCGCCGCAGTCCGCTTTTAGTTAACGCGCATGCTGCGAATTTTCATTGTTCAACAACGCACGGGAGAAATGTCCCACCGGCACCACCTTGGAGGTCAAGATTCATTGCCATATATACTGGGTGGCCAGTGAACGGTTGTGCAGCGCGAGCAGTCGGTTTTTTCAACCAAGAAACTCGCTAGCAGACGCTGCCTGTGTCGGCGTCGCGAGGCGAGAGAAGGAGAGGGGGGGAAGCGCAGGAGAGGAGAGAGAGAGAGGGGCGCGCATGCGCAGTGGGAGTGTGACGCTGTGGGCAGAGATGCCTAGAGAAAAGAGGGGGGAGCGTAGGAGAGGAGAAGATAGGTGGGACGCGCATGCGCAGTGGGAGTGTGGACGACGCGGGCAGGGATGCCTGAGGAGAGAGGGGGGAGCGTAGCAGGGGAGAGAGGAGGGGAGGCGCATGCGCAGTGAGGGTGTGGTTGCCGCGGGGAGGGATGCCTAGAGGAGGGAGAGAGGAGGTTTTTTACTTTTATTTTTTTGAAAGGGTTTGCGCATGCGCAGTAAGGGTGGTCACGCCGCACACCACCACCACCGGATTAAGCTTCGCTATAAGATGCTTCACATCTAACACCTGCCGGCGCGCACACCTCCTCAACCTATCCTCCTCCTCCGCGGACAACGCCAACGCCGCACAACGCCAACGCCGGATGCCTGACATAGCCCGACTATGAAATGCATTCGCATTTAAAAAAATCCTTGATGGCTAGTGGATGGGCACAACCCACTAATGTGCACTAGTGGGCACTAGTGGGCAGCACTGGCAGGTGGGTCCCACTCGGGGTGTCAAGCCTGAAGGAAGAGCGCAGCTCGGTGTCCTTCCTTGTTTCTCATTATTTTTTAAGGCTAAAGCCTTTAATGTCTCATGCTCACGTCTGTCCGTCCATCCATCCGTCCTTCCCTCCGTCCGAGCCCCGGCACGGTGCCAGGTGGTTGCCGGGGCGCTCAAACGGACGCCGGTCGCGTCGGACTCTACAGCGCTCGCGCTTTGCTTGCGTAGCGTCGATGTGCCCAGCCTTTCCAATCATGCAAGGAGGGAGACGCGCGCATCGCGTTCCATTCTGACCGACCCCGTCTCAATGGACACATGTCGTTCGCGGAACACACTTTGGAATTTACAAAGGGTCCGTCAGTTTAAGCGCTGGAACGCGGATGGCGTCTGCACGATGCGCAAAGCGCGATAATACGAACGCATTCGAACGGAGGCAGATTAGTCTCGCGTCTCGCTGCGAGTCGCGGTAAAAAAAATAAAAAAGAAAACACGCACACATTCCGTTTGTGTGCCATCCCACACTGAGTGTGTCAAAGAAAAAAGACGTGGCATAGTCAGTCGAATTGGCCACAGGCTTTCGCCGAACACACTTTGGAATGTACAAAGTGTCCTTCAACTTTTTTCCTTTCTTTCTGCCCTTTCTACCACTTTCTCTATTTTGCTTGTATCCTTTTTGTATCTGATTCTTTCTATTAAGATGGTTCTATTTTCTTTCTGTCGTTCTCTATCTTTTTTATCTTTCTTACTCTTTCTATCCGTATTTCTGTTTCTTCCTTCTTTTTCTCTCTTTCCTTTGTTTCACTTTATTTCTTTTTTCTCTCTCTTTCTGTCTTCCTCTCTGTTTTTTATATCTCTTTTTAATGTCTGTTTCTTTCTTTCTATTTCTCTCTCATGCTATGTTCTTCCTCTCTCTCTCTGTCTTTTCGAGGCTTGATTCCCTTCATCTCTACTTTTTTTTCTCTTTGTCTCTCCTTCTATCGTTTTCTTCCTCTTTTCCTTTCTCTCTCAATTTGTTCTGTCTTTTTATCTTTTTATATCCTTATTACATTTATTTTCCTCTATTTTTATCTCCCTCTTTCTTTCATTCGCATTCTTTTTCCCTCTTTCTTTGCCTCTGTTTGCTATCTCTTTCTTTCTATCTCTTTTATTCTCGTGTTCGTTTTTGTTTGACATTCGGACCTGCTGTGCACGGTAGTGGGGCTTGCACAATTCCTGTGGTGCATGACCACTTGAGGAGTTTTCTGGTGACACCGCACAGACTGGGAAGGAGCGAGTCACCAGCTGCGAGCTAACGCACGCCTTGCAGGAAATTAATAAAGTTTTGCAACCAACCAACCAACCGCACAAACTACGGCGAGCTGCAGCAGCTTCGCTGTGAAAATACAGCAGCTGGTGTTTGCATAGAACTGTCACGTAAGTCGACTACCTCAACCACTTGCCAGGCGGAAATTACTGAACAGGATGCACGCCAAGGGCACGTGTAATATTTATGCGCTGACGCAATAAAACGCCATCTAACCCGACCGGATGCATAAGTTGACTTGAAATGAAAAACCAAATCACCTATTCGTAGAGAGAAATACTATTACGCATAACTCCAGCAAAGCGAAGCCTAATGCTGGTCGCGAGGCGCTTTCGTTTCTTAAGCGCTGAAGTGTTTTCCGCGAATTATCGTGTTTATTACATAGATGGGTGGAGAGTAGGAAATTCTAAATGTGCGCCTGTGTTGTCGTCTCCTGCTTTGTCCCTGTTCCGTAGTGCGCCCCACTTTATTGCTTTTAAAATCTAAATGCGAATAAAATGCGAATGATGTATCGTCAGACGAAAATACAACGTGCATGGAGCGTCTTGGCAGATGCGAACAAGATCAAGTATATCTTTTTTAGTTTTAATAGTTTACGAGAACTTAACGCTGATGTCATTTATCGTCAAGCAGTTTTCACTTCTTAAGAATCATCCTCGTTTGTTTTTTTTATTTACATTGAGTACTCCTACTCTCTACAAAGAGCATCGCAGGAGGGCGATACAAAACGTCAATGCAAGAACATGAAATGCTGAGAAATATGCAAGCGTGCAATTAATACAACTACAATAAGTGTAGGAACGAAGAGGTTATCGTAGCAAAACATTTTCGAAAGGTTCCACACATTATGCTAACCATTTCATGCGAATCCGTCAGCGAGTACACTCTAAGAAAAAAAAGAGTGTGCCTGACTCTTTTCGGAGAGTTCTGACTTGCCACGTATACGACTCTCTTTGGAGAGACACGGTGACTCTCTTGGTGGGTCAGAGTCGGCGCGCTCAAGAGAGTCCCCGGACCCTCTTAAGAAGAGTGGGAGGACTCTTATGCGAAGGATCACACTGCCACTTCTGAGGGAGTCAGACGATCTCTTGCCGGTGACGCTCCTACGCGGGTCAATTGACACCCACCGAAGCGTCAAGCGACTCTACGGCTATTTTAAGCTGCTAAATTGACCCATGCTCTACTTTTGCGCGACTACTGCTGGAAATAGTGAAGTGTTCATTTTAAGGCAACTCCATTGATACTTGCCGTTATGCCCAGCGACTGCAAAAAAAGGATAGTTCAATTTTAGCATTATTTTAATAAAACTCCTCAAAACACACCATTTCCAGTAAAGTTTAAGCAGTTGAGGTATTCCTCATTTACATGCTTGTATGAGTATAACCAACCAAAATGTGTGACTGTGATGTGCATAGTGTCATGTCGCGCAAAATAAACAGTAGATATCGGTATCATGTTTCCCCATTTATTCCTTATGATTAAGAATCAAAAAGTCGTGAAGGCTGGAGGAATCAGACTTGTGACTTGCTATGTTGTCGCTCCTCTTCAGCGTGAGCAGCCATCAAATGGTACCTGGAAAGAAGAACGTGATATCACAATGAGAAAACGGAATCATAGTAAGAGTTTGCAATACCTACACAATAAGTGATTAACACAGACATAATGAAGGCTCGCAACAAAACAACAAATGCAAAGAGGCATGGTAAGGAACCGTGTTTTTTGCCGTTATCGTGTAAAACAACTTTCATATAGTAGCTTTTCTAAGATGTCACTTGGTGACAAACTTGCAGCACAAGACGATGAGCTTTTTTTAAACAACAAAGGCAACTGTTTTAGGCTCCTTTGCGTGGGTGCCACTCACCTCTTTTCCTACGTCTTGTCCAACCAAAGGAAATGTAGGGCGGAGTGCCTCGTTGACATTACGAACGCCGCTGTTGATTTTCCTATCACTAGTGGTGAAGCGCCAGACCATAGCGGCACCTTCGTTGCCCCGAGTGTGGCTGTCAAAAGGAGTGAAGAGGCTGGAGAAGTGATCTGGTATTCTGGGAATAACCAACACACAAACACACAGACTGATTAGAGAGAGAGAGAGAGAACTCTTTATTGAAAAGCAGAGAATTTAGCCGGCATATGCAAATCGCTGACTTGCTACTCTGCGTGGGGAAGGGGATGGGGGGACTAAAAGTAGGGAGAGAGAGAGAGGAGGGGAAAGGATAAAAGATGTTAAAATAGAATAAAAAATAAGAAAAAAAAAGCAGGCTCGTTCTTTTGTCTATTAGGCGGGAGCGTGCGTTGATAGAGTCTTATTGCGTGGTTTCAAGGTAGAGCTAAAGTTTCTCGAGCTGACCGATACTGTCCAAATACGTGAACAAAAGTTTCATCGCACGCCTCTGTGCGATGAAATCAGTCTGTGCCTCACAGACTGATTAGTTTTATTTAAACCACCCTTTGTTCAACACACCGTTACTGTACACACATCTGACACGAGTGTTTCGTTTGAAATAATTTCGTAACGAAAACAAATTTTCACGTAATAGAAGACGGGAACCGCGTTTCGCGATAGGCACTGGTTATGCACGAATGAAAGCCCTCCTTTTCTGATAAATTGCTTCAAAACGTGCTTCCAGAAAAAGCCCGGCTTTGCGCCGGCATATTGCCACAACCAAGCGCATCCTCCGGAAGTCAGGGGCACGCCGTGAGCGGTTACTGACAGCGTGTTCTACAAACGTAACCCATTCTTAAATACTCAGTTGTACGAGCGCCCGAACGACAGCAACGCGCGCGGACGCCGTCAACGTCGACATGAGACATGGCATATATTAGAATTACCTCACATAGCTCCCACTGTCATGCATATTCACTCGATTCTGTTGTAAAGCCGAACGTCATTATATGCAAGGGCGTCTCTGTACACAGACGTTTTTTTTTCTTTTTTTTTTCACGTTTCCACGCGTGGAAGCACGCTGCACACTCGAGTATCGATGGAAATGTTATTATGACGTTGACTAAAGCGCATCTCAAAACCACATCAAGCACTTTCAGCAGTTCAGACAAAATGTGCGATCAGAAAGTATTCGCCCTTGATAAGTGATCCGGTCCTTCTGCGCCATCCTACGGCCCTCATTCTGCATTTTTGAGGGTGGAGGGGGGGGGGGGGGGGGGATTTTGTGGGAACCACGCGCACTGACCATCTCGAGATAGCCCACCGGCTTAAAGGGCAACTCCGGCGATTTTTTTAGACTCACCGATTTGAATAAAACTTTCAACATATCTTCTCTTCGGTGCCCTGATGATATGTGCCAAATTATACAGCCGTAAGTCATTTAGTGTTTTTTGGAAAACGAATTTTAAAATTGGTAGCCAATTCTAGAATCATGCCTTCCAATGCGGGCCACCCCTGTGTACGTGACGCATCTGTCTACTCCTTTCTCGCCCAGTACACGGACGCTGCGCGCGGCGCGCCCTTTTTTCTACGAGGCGGCGCTGACGCTAGCACAGTTGTGTGGCGGATTTCGTGACGTCATCGCACACCCAGCATGGAGCACGGAGCAGCTCCGTGTCTCGGTTTCTGTTTTGACTCATTGTTCATTGCTTATTTAAAATTATTGACGATTGTGTCGGCAAAATGAACCACCCTAGCTGTTGCAGCACTGTTAATACTATTTGAAAACGGCATTATCTCAGTATGGTCGTAAATGCACCGGAGTTCCCCTTTAATGCCAAGGGGAGAGGTTCCTTGGCAGTAGTGAGGGATAGACGCTGGCACCCACGCTGGCCGATTGCTGCTGCCCGAGATCATGTACTCCGCCTCACTATTCCCGCGTCCCTGGGCCGCTCTTTCAATATGAGACGTGTTTTTAAATAAATTGTTGCTGTTTGTTCTAACTCGAAGCATCCGTCGTCCTTGATTTAACTACGGACGGGACGCAGCATACCCAATACCCACACCATGGCAGATTCAAAAAGTACTCTTGCTCGTTTTTTCTAGGCTACGTTTGGGTTGTACTGTAATAGTAGAGTCAGTTTGTACGCGAACGTACCAGTGCGAATCAGCAAGCGAGCATATGAAGTGGCACTATGGTGAATGTGAGTGAGTGCGCGCGTCTTCGTATGTGTGTGGCGGTGTCTGCGCGCGCGCGCGCGTTCATATTGGAGGGGAGGGGTGGTCATAAAAGTTAGTGGGTGATTAAGTGAGTCAGTGGATGAGTGGGTACACACTGACCTAAAGTGTATACAGCCTTCATCCTTCGTCATCGTGATTCGTGCACAAACAGCCAAAAGCGGTTGCTCGCGTGGCTTCCCCATTACTCTTCTCTTACGATGCTTTTTTCTGAGCTCTAGCGTCGTGTGTGCGCGTTGCGCCTTCCCATCTAGCTGCACCACCAGCCCAGTAATAACGTGCGGGTATCTTACACTATAAACAAGTCATTTCAACGCAAGATTTGTTGCTCTTTACCTCACAAACTCCGTCTTCGTCTCTTTTTTATCTTCTTTTTTTTGTACTTTTTCGCGCTTGCTCATAGGCTGACTTCGTGATTAATACTGTTGTCGCAGAGTGGCATGAAAGAAGGGGAAGTCCAGAGCGTGCATCATTCCGTCATTCGTAGATGCTGCAGGGAAAATATTACTTCCGCACGCTTAATTACCGCTCCCCGTCCGCAGGAGGATGTGCGTTACTTTTGATATTTTGTGAGCGTCTTTTCGTTACCGTGTTCATTCTGAAAAGTGACAAGCGATTCATGTTTTATTTTTGATTTTTTGCCTCAGAGTATTTGGGCTGTCAGATTGTTTCGTCATCTCCGCTACATTGGTTAGCAACACATTGTATTTTTATTGCCACTGTGAGTGCAGCGTCTATAGAACCTGATAAATCGTGACGTTAACTCATTGTGCAAAAAAAAAAAGAAGTTGTTCTGTTTATTTTGTTCATAGAAGAGCATTGACGAAATATAGGTTAAAAAGTGACAAGCCCGACAAAACATTATGCTGGCACGAAAGATTTTGAAATTATCAAATGAAGCTTAAGGTCCTTTTCTTTTTTTTTTTCCTCGTGTACAACTCTGTCTTCCTGGCTTTTGACAGATATAGCACAGTTCACTGACGAGGCAACTCGTGCGCATGAAAGCGAACTGCATGAATATACACGCAAGAGCCTCCATGCTTATTTCTTTAACTTTCGTTTTTTTTTTCTCTCTCTCTCTCTCTTTCAACCCCCCTGTTCCCCAACCCCAGTGCAGGGTAGCATACCAGATACTACCTTCTGGTTAACCTCCCTGCCTTCCTCTTCTCTTTATCTCTCTCTCTCTCTTCGTAAGATGACACATGAGTCAATATTACTGTTGTCGGGCCAGAAGCTTATCTTTACTAAAGAACGTAGTTTCCAAATAGATTTTTGAGCGATGGACGACTACTCAGCTAAGAATTTACGCGAGACGTGACAGTGCAGCTAAAGTTTAGCAGCCGCATGTGTTTTGCACATCTTCATAGTTCTCAGCAGCACTTTTTTTTTCTATTCCGTTCTTCCATTTAAAAAATATAAATAAAAACTTGGCATATATACGACGTGTGTTTACAGCGAACGAGTGACAGTTCAGAATTACTTATTTGAAGCAGTTAGGTGTTAAGTAGGTATAGTTTGCGTTTATCAGGAATTCAGCGCTTCGTAGCTTCGCGTCCGGAAATGATATTTTCCTTTGGTATATAGTCGTTACGTTACTATGGCTACACATCAGCCCTAAAACAGCTCTAGGACGTATCCTTTTTCCAGCAATCAACGCCTTAGTGACGTGGTCCTACTTTTTATGGGTTGTTCATCGCGTCTTCTTATTTTTTTCCCCTTATTTTTTGTCAGTCGTGTCCTCAGTCATTCGTCGCTTTTTGAGGTCGATTGACGCCCTAACAACACTGACGTAAAAAAAAACGAATCACTAGTTTACCAACGTCGGGTAGTTTATTGCCTTGTAAACGATGCAAAAAGAGCAGTCTAAACTTGCCTGCCGCGGCGAAAGCCACAAAGCCACTTTTTGCTTTGCTGTCAGTATAAACCGAGCATGAAGTATTTTTCGTGTGATGGGGACATCCGACGCGACTTGAAACGTTATCACTCGCATCTCTATCGCTCGCCGTTCGAAACTACCATACGACCAAAGGCTGCAGGCGATGGGGTGACGTGTTATACGCAGCAAGATACGACCAACGGTTTGCCTGCTATTCGGTTAGTAAACACACCGCTGTTCTGGAGGCAGGCTCCTGCTTTAGAAGGACTGAGCGCTGGGCACTTTTTTTATTGCGATAGCAATTATATGGACACTCGCCGCTGGTTTTCGCCGTCGGCGTCGGCGTCGGCGTGATTTGCCGTATATGTATATGTACATATATAACCGGGCCCGCCCGCCGTTTGTGAGCGTGAAAAGACGCGAGGGGGGGGGGGGGGTCCCTCGAGCGACCTTCGATTTTACGAGCGGGGGGCGCGCGCGTTATCTCTCCTTCTCGGCGGGCGACAGCGGGCGGGGGGGGGGGGGGGCGACGTTCGATTTTACGAGCGCGGGCGCGGGCGCGCGCTTTATCTCCCCTTCTCGGCGGCCGGGCCGGCGTACCCTTCTACGTGCTGAGCTTTCAACGCGAAGAGAATTCTCTTAAACAAGCGTTTTCTAGAGTTGCGTGAGATCGGATCCAAAAAGAGTTAGCTGCCAGCCTCACTTCGTATAACATTACAATTTTTTGCTATCGCATTCATTGCTTCACCCTTGCGGTGAAACTGTGACTTTTTTTTCTTTTACCCCGAGCGAGTCGAATACTTCCGACAGCTGTGTCAAGAACTTTTCGCTGTTCGAATGCCACAAGGCTTCGACGACCGAGCGGTTGTACATGCGTCGCCGCCGGAAGACCGCGCCTTGCATGACTGATTCGAAAACATATTTCATGGCTTTTCAAACTTGCGTATAAAGCACACAGAACAATTTCATTCGCTCTGTTTTAACAGTGGAGGTGTTTAAGCCGCCGATAATCTATCCTACGCGAACAAAACTTGGAGCACGCTTGGGCTTCGCCTTCAAGAGTAGAACGCGATAGCGTAATCAGGCCCCGTGTGCATTGCCTTCAACCATGCCGCAAGGAAAGGAATGTTTGTGCGCGTAACGTTGGCCGGTTTCAAGCTATTCTAGAATGTCTACTGGATGTACACTTGCTAAAGCGCCCACTAGGCCATAGTCCTTCCTTTTGCTAATTCGCGAAGTACTCACTACTCGTCCGTAAGGTGGCACGTGCACTTGCGCAGCTGCACATTTTGCAATGAATGGGGCAACTTAAAACCACCCACTCGTTGCGCGATTCACTTGTTTTGACGCCTGGTGCGATTCTGGGATTCTGCCAGGGAATCTGACATGCGCTAAGGAGACTCCTTCCACTACACGACATTCATATAGTGTTTTTTTTTTTCCAAACCAGTTTCTAACAATTTATATTATTGTTGTTCTATCATTATTATTCGATTTATATTATTCTTTGCCACACTCTGAGCTGTTGACCTGCGTAAAGGAATGTATTTGTGGCAACGATCAGTTGATGTTTGTAAGCAAGTTTGATGTGTCCGTTGAAAGTTTTTTGGAACTCTAGTTCTTCTATCTCGAACACACCTACACAGACTGGGAAGGTAGAACCTACGTTAAGAGGTCCGGGATGTGTATCGGGTCCAACATATTTTTGGCTAAGGTAGACAGGACACTAGGGAGTGCTTTAGGTGACCCCGTTCTTAAAGTGTTTCAATACGTCGACGAATATATTGTGTTGGTTGGTTCTGCCTACGATGATCAGGCTCGCAATGATGTGTTGAAAGTTTTTTTTTCTTTTTTTTAGTAATGGACTGGGGTTGTCCTTTACCTATGAAATGCCTCAGGAAAAAACAGCAACATTTTTTAGACGTACTATCGCGCTCAGTATGAGCTACATCACGCGAGAGCGTGGCCCAGCGCTCTGCAAGGCTGTAAAGTGGCGCCGATCATGCCATATTTTCGAGTTATTTGGAGAGAGTTTTGCTATTCCTGTAAGTGCGCATCACTCCCTATTGCTTGCTTTCACCCTGGCCCTCTTTTATTTGAAGGAACGTTTTGCCATTTATTTAGCTTTACTGGAGAAAAATTCGAAGTCTGTGTGTCAAGCCACGGCGGCCGTTATCATTTTCGAAGCTGACACCACGACAGGGCAAAACGAGGGCGAGCGTGAAAGCAAGGCGAGGCGATGCACACTCAAAGAAACAGCTAAACGCTCCCCTGATAACTCCAAGTTATTTCACGATCGGCGCCACTGTGCAACTTTACAGTGTTCTTGGCCACGCGCTCCCACGATGTAGCTCATACTGAGCGCGATAGTAGGCTTAACGTTCATTGCTGATCACGTGTGTTGGATATATTCCCCGAGGACGGCAAAACCACTCCTCAACTATCGCTCAGGACATTCCCGACTGGTAAAAGGCGGCATAGCCTCAGCCTGCCTGAAATCCGCTCTTGAAAAATCTTGCGTGCACCAAATGAGCACCAGTTTTGGTACACAGTTACAGAGACTGACAGAAGCGGGATACCCAAATGGTGTCATTACTGCCACATGGGAAAATTGAGACGCGCGTTAAAGCTGAAGACTGGCACTAACACTTCCAAGGTCGCCTCTCAGGACGTCTAGAGAGTGGCGAGGATACCACACGTCTACTGGCTATCACACGGCCTCAAGAGAGTAGGGTCGAGATACGGCATCAACGTTGTCTTTTCCGCTAATCGAAAGATAGGGCACATTCGCTCTGCTATCAGCAAGCGTTCGGAATGTCCGTCTCGAGATCGCAACGTACGCAGTGTGAAACACACCAAGCCTTTTGTGCCTTGCCCAGTAGGCAGTGGCGTAGCCAAGGGGGGGTTTGGGGGGGTTCAAACGCCCCCCCCCCCCGAAATTTTTCAGTTTTGCTTGCGTATATATGGACGCACACATACAAACGCACGCACAAACATACATAAAGTATGGTTGAACCCCCCCCCCCCGGAAAAATTTCTGGCTACGCTACTGCCAGTAGGTGTCGCATACAGACTGCCCCTATCATGCGGGATGGTCTACGTCGGGCAGACTGGAAGATGCCTGAACACACGCTTGAGGGAACACCACAGTTCTTTGATTGGCAGGCCATACAAACACTTAGCCATGCACTGCAAAGTCTGTACGGAGAGCGGATGCAGGCATATATGTTTGAAAGGACCACAGTGGTTTACAAGCACCAAGCGAAAACTTAGAGGGGAAATTACTGACGCCTTTCACATAAGCCAAGAAGGTTCGAGGTGCATAAGCCATCCCTCTATCAGTTTACATGAAAAAGAGATAGGGTTCCTTCAATGACACGTGCCAGCAGATGACGTGATGCTTTAGGTAACTGTCTGTTATCGGTCGTCATGGCGGGGTATTACTAGCATTGCGTTATATAAATGTGCGCGATGAATTAAACATTTCAGTTGTTAGTAGCGCGTCGTCCTCTGTTTATCGTTTTTCTTTCGTGACCATCTTTCCGCGCTATTTAAAAGCAATGAACGTGCCAAACTAGCTCGTCTGAAAGTAATTTACCAGCTCATGCATAACATACAGTCCATACATAGCTCTCGCTACCTGTCCAAACCAGAAACAAGATAGGACCCGCCATAAACATCCCCAAACACTACAAAGGTACCGTTTTAGCACGAAATGTTTCAGATTTTCATTTTTTCCACTTGCAACCTGAGAATGGAACAACCTGCCCTCTCATATTATCCATAATCCTACGTCAGAAACTGTTCAGCACTCTTATGAGTCTCACTTTACTCGCCTCGCAAATATGACTCTTTGGCCTTACTTCATTGTGTTACAAACACTACTAATCCTTAGTATTTTCATGTTTGTAGTTTTTTTTAATCACTTTCCTAGTTTGTAAAAATTTGTATAGCACATGTATTTAAAAAAAAACTGTAACCTATTATACATTTTGGCACCCCTTGCGTTTTGTGTACTTGGTTTCCGGATGTACTTTCGACAGTGTAGTTTTGCATATTTTTTCATCAAAAACGTGCATTGTATTACATCCCACAATACCACAAAAATAAGTGTGCCTGTATAATTTCTCTCGCTGATTGTATTTACGTATTGTATATTCTTTTCCTCCCAGCGATAATCTCTTCTTGGGATTGGTAGTATGAACAAATAAATAAATAAATGTAATTGTATTGTCCTCTCTGTTATGACCCTCTATGAGGTTTGACTATTAATAAGTAATTAAATAAATCTTCAGACTTCTTCTCGGTATCATAAACTACCCTGAATCTACTCAGTTGTATTGTTTTTCAAAATTCTGCGTGAGATAATCACACCGCACAGACCTTATCATGTATCATGTATCATAGCTTGCGTCTGCCAAAACTCAAACGTCCACAGTATATACATTATTTTTAATTCTGACTTTCTTGATCTCGACGTTTTTCCTAGCCCACAGTCATTGTTTTCTGCCGAGCTTGGCGGTGTTTCAACATAGTGTCGCACTTTGCACAAATTATTTCCTCCGTTGCATTTCAGGCTTCCTTGTGCATTGCTCTACGGGAGTTGTGTTTATCATAGTCCTGCTATGTTTCTCGTGTTGTGTCATAAGCATTATTCTTTTATCGCCACGATTTATTGTTTTCAAATTTTCCAATTTCTTTTTTTTTCCTGATTCTCTGTTCATTATCAGCTTCTTTTTTTCCATGCGCCAGCATAAAGACAACACGGTTTCTCCTGGGTGGGATAAACAATTTATTTATTTATTTATTTATTTATTTATTTATTTATTTATTTATTTATTTATTTATCGTAAACATATAACAATACCACGAAGAGTCTGTATATATGCGCTTGAATTTATTTATGCAGCAAAATCTTAATTTATTGAAGAAGAAATCTCTGAATCGTTTTTTTATAGAAAGAGTCGGGCCAGGTTTGTGTGTTGTCCTTTTCTCTCCCGCGCTAGTTTTTGAAGACTGCTCGTCAACCTGTCTATTTCCGCGTAACTTGAGATAACCATGAGGTGCTCTAACGAAGACTTTTTCCAAAAATCCAGTCTTAACCAGACGAAAGAGTATCTTGTATGGCTTTTTTGTGTGCGTGTGATATTCGAATGCTGAAACTAACGGCTAGACACCCACTGCTTTGCATGAATGATGATGTTTCCCTGTGGCATTCGCGAGTGCATTTCTGAGGTTAAAACGCCGTGAAGCCACTTCGGAAAATGCCTGTTTTTGGCGTCAACTTTCTGCCAAGTTCCAAGGCTATAGTGGGCCGAATGCTCATGAATATTTATGGCGCGATCACACACGGCGTTTACCAAAACAGTACTCTCTCTAGGAGTGGAGAATCACAGCAGTTATTACGCCACGTAGCGCAGTAAACCGTGGCGTTTCCATAATTTATTACCGTTATTATATGTGGATTATGTAGAGCGGCTGTTTTTATTTTTTACCTTTAAGTGCGTACTAGACGCAGTCGGTACACTTCGCGGCCCATGTTAGAACGAGCTTACCAGGTGCATACTAAATATTTCCTCCAGTCTGTGTCGTTTGCGTTCTTGAAAGTGGCGTCTTTTTTGTCTGTTCTTTCCTTGATTGGCTTTCATGTGACACAGAAACATTCTTACTGCAACTTTTCTGCGCGTACACAACCTTTTACCAAATGAGAAATTATATATCATCATAATTGCCTTGAATGCCGAACCGGCTTACCTGCAGGGGAACGCATAATTGCCTCAAATTTCATCACTGTTTTCTTCTTGGTAAGTTTACGATAATAACCAGGTACTTCGCTTTCATAAACCATACGCCGACCAAGAACCGTTTTGTGCTATTTGATCACCAATAATGACAGGTATTAGTTATCTTACATTATGTGTATATGCGGCTGCATAAGTACATGTACGCAGACAACACGCCATAGTTATCAATGGTGATAAATCTGCCCCGTGGAATATGATTGCCACGTTTCGCTTGTAGTGAACTTACTGTGAATAACGCTAACTTCAAACATTTTGGTAACAGCAAACGGAGAAGTGGCTAATTGTTTCACGAGAAAAAAAAAAGAATCGTGTGGTGAGTTTCCTCAGCGATCCAAATATTTTCATCTCGAAAAGGTTAAGGCAGTTTCGCACTATGGAGGTGCCAAGCCTGAATGAGGTGCGGAGCCTGACGGCCTTCTTTGCTTCTGTTTATTTCTGTCTTTCTTTTTTTCTCTATTCTCTGTTTTTCTGTGTTAGCAACAACTTATAGGTTTGCGCGAGACGGTTCATAGTGCGAATAACTAGAAGCAGCGCGAAAACAAGGACGACAACAAAGAACGCACTTTTTGTCTGTGTTTACTTCTGTTTCTTTCTTTCTCTCTCTATGCATCTATTTCCTTGTCTTTCTCGCTTCCTTGACTATTTCTTTCTTTGCTATGCTTTTACTCTCTCCCCTCCCCCCTTTCTCTCCGCCACACCCTTACATCTATTCTTGTCACCCTCACGTTCCTTACCCACCTCTTGCTATACTATACTCTACAAGGTTATGCTATGCCTTGGTTGCCGAGTGGTTACTCCGCTCGCCTTCGGATCGGGGGTTACGCAGGTTCGAATCCCGCCTCGCAAAGAATTTTTTTTGCCAAGATCTTTCTTTTCCTCTCGATCTCTTTCTCTCTCTCCGTCTCTATTTCTTTATTTATTTCTCTCTTTCTCTCTCTCGGTACTCGTTCTTTTCGCGCATCAGAGTTATTGCATCCCACGCCGGGCAAATCGGTGTACGTGTTCTGTGAGCTACTTCGAGGAAGAAGAGGAAAAGAGCTCGTGTCGGCTCGTGATAACTTCTGTTCACGACGAATGGGACGTCTCCGAGCTTAAAGAACTCCGCTGTTAAAGGGGCCCTGCAACACTTTTTGAGCATGCTCAGAAAACGCTGCCGATCGGTAGTCCAGGCTCTCGAGAACACGCGAGCCAAATATTATAGCGCAGCACGCGGCGTGGAATTCACAATAAATTCTCAAAATCAGCCAGAAATTGCTTTCTCTTCTCTCGACAAATGACGTTGCGTACCCAAAAATCACTCGTCACCGACGAGAGATTTTTTTGTATCAGCCATTGGCTGATTTGAGCATGGCGCGCTCGGTAGTTACAGAGGCCGCCGCGGGAGGCCGCGACTTGTCCACGCGTGCGCGCGCGATCGCAAAGAAAATTCGCGTATTCGAACAAAAAAAGAAAGAGAAAAAGCGCTCAAGATCACGAGGCGCGAGTGACGTATTTTCTTTCCCCGTGCCATCCCTCCCTGCTTAGCTTCCAGCGCTTTCGACGGGACGAGAGAAGAGAGAATGCAATTGCAGCGTGCGAGAAATCTTTGTAACTCCACTCGTACTGGACGACATTCCAAAAATTTTTGCGGCAATGAATTCGTGAGGCAATAAGCTCCTTTAGTGAATCCATTCCATGGCTACTTGGAAAAGTGTTGCAGGGCCCCTTTAAGAGCTTTAGCTTTCTTTAACCGTAATATGATAGGCCACGCCACACCGACAAAAAAGTTCAGGAGCAATGCCCCAATCGTCGAAATGGGGGAAGCGAAGCTTGGCGTGTGCATGCCTGACGTTCTGCTTTCCTTTCTTTCTTTCGTTCATTAATATACAGGGTGCCCCTGCTATTTTTAGCTAGGGTTAAAAAATATGCCGACGCACTCTATGACGATCCGACCGAATGCATGTTGCTTACTATCGTCTGGAGTAGGTCACTCAATTTTTTGTTTTCAGCTTAATTAACTAATTAGGCATTATTTATTAACCAACTTTTCAAGCAACGAAAGCGACCAACAATTACATCGGGAAAAGTTGTAGATCGGTTCGCAAAACGTCCGATAAGACAGTTTCTAACTTGATATCGGTTATCTATTAGTGTTTTTCTGCTTATTGCAGATGACCGATAAATACAAAAAAAAATATATAACACGTGACAATTCCGCTTGCGCGCCTAGGCGCGCCATGAATGCAGTGCTCCCTAAAGCCCAAACCACACGTACGCTGCCCGAGCGCGAGCAGGAGCGCGTCAGCGCGCGTATCACGAGCGCGACTCGCGAGGAATGGCGGTTTCCACCCATACACTACGCGCGAAGGCGCGCGAGCGCGCGCTTCCTCATACTTGCTAGACATTGTTTCGTACAATATTACTGATAGTTCATCATAATACTTACAAAACCTTCTTTTGTTACCTTTTTATTGTGACATGCTTGCAAAAAATAATAAAAAAATAAAAATTTTCACCTGACGTGTATCCTTCTTGTGTTCGGCAGCCGCAGCGGCATTGTCATGCCAAGTGCATTGGCGTCTGCTTTTCGCGCAGTTTCGCGGTTTCTTTAGCTTTCGCGCGGCTTCGAGTGCCTGGTCTGTTTTCGCGTCGGCATCATGCCTGCACCATTCGTCGGTCAAGCCGGCGCCGGTAGCAGCCATGCCACAGTTACGTATTCGCAAGGCTCCAAACGCTTGTGAACGCGCGCGGTTTCAAAGTCGACATCACATCGCTCCAAACACCCGCGTACGGTGCGCGTTTAGCCGCGCTTGCTTCGTCTGCGCATGCGCGGCCTCCGGAGCGCGTACGGCGCGCGCTCGGGCAGCGTACGTAGAGCGTACGTGTGGTTTGGGCTTTACGTTCTGCGTACAAAAGATACTCTTCCTTCGCGACGGTTCATGACAGCGATAAGCAGACGCGGCGGTTATCGCTTGTGTGGCCGCTAGCGTAACGTGCGTCACCGCACAGCCACCACCATCGTCGCCGCTCTGCCGAAGCAGCACACCCGGCCAAATACTGAGGTCTTTCTTGCACGGAACGTTTGGGAGCGCTGCAATGCGGCGCGCAAGTTGGCGAGTCACAGGGTATTTTTTTTCTTTTTATTTTGCGGGTATCTGCAATAAGCAGACAAACACTAATAAATAACCGATATGATGTTAGAAACTGTCTGATCGGACGTTTTGCGAACCGATCTGCAACTTTTCTCGATATAATTTTTCGGTTGCTTCGTTGCTTCAGAAGTTAGTTAATTAATAATGGCTAATTAGGCAATTAAGTGGGAAACAAAAATAGTGTAACTTACTCCATACGATAGTAAGCAACATCCATTCGGTCGTATTGTCATAGAGTGCGTCGGCATATTTTTTAACCCTGGTTGAAGATAGCTGGGGCACCCTGTGTAATTGTTGGGGTCTAAAGTCTAAAAACCACGATATGATTATGAAAGACGCCGTAGTGCAGGGCTCCGGAAATTTTGACAACGTGGGGTTCTTTAACGCGCACCTAAATCTATAGCACACACGCGCATCTAGCATTTCCGCCTCCATCGAAAATGCGGCAGCCGCGGCAGGGATTCGATCCCGCGACCAGGGGGTCAGCAGTTGAGCACCTTAACCACTAGACCACCGTGGCGGATATCGCTCGTGCGTTCGTTCATTCTTTATAGGTAGCGGCCGTCCCCACAACGCTGTTTTCGGTCGGAATTGGCGTGGTATGCTTCGTGTTCTTTCCAGCGTTCACCAGCCTGTAGAAAGTCCAAACGAAAGAACCACCTTCCGATTCATTCACTTTTCTCGCAGTGAAAATTTTCCTGCAATGAAAAATTCCTGATATCGACCTTACACATTGTCCACAACATCACTATTAGTCCGCCAACATAAAATATTGCAATGAAGCGCCCACAAGAAGTCTGCTGCTCCCCAGCTGTTTTATTGCGACAGCAATTAAATGAACCCTCTCGGCTTGTTTTTGCCGTCGGCGACGCTGTTGGCATCGCCGTAATGTCCCGTATAGGTGTATACTTCCATATATATATATATATATATATATATATATATATATATATATATATATATATATATATATGTGTGTGTGTGTGTGTGTCAAAGCCGCAAAGAAACATAATTCAGAAATATACTTTCCCAAGAGCTCCGCAGCGCGCGGCGTTAGACGGCACGGTCACGAAAGCGTACGTTGTACAGCATACTAACTACTAACGGCTAATTATTTATATACACCATTTACCGCTAGCAGTGCGCCGATCTCGGGATCTCTACAGCGTGTTCTCTCCATTAGCAGCGAGATGGCACGATGGGTGCACTTTGGAGGTCAGCGCCCCCTATCGTTGCGATGTGCGCGCTCGTCTACAGCCTGCCCGTCGCCCTTCAGGGTGGTTGCCCGTGTGCGTGCGCTTATCCTGTGATGTGGTCGGTTTATACGCCTAGTGCTGTCACCGGAAAGCTTGTGTTGAAGTTACAGAACGTACGGAGGTCACTTCCGCTCACTGCAGAGGCTCCTTTTGCGAAAGGAGCGAGCTGTTCAAACACAGTGAAGTAATAACTGTGACAGGTAGTTCGCGCTCGTCTTGTGCATACCTGTGGATACGTTTCGTGCGCCCTTCTTTGTGTTTGAGAAGCGCGCCTTTTAGTGTCGAGCAGTGGCAGTTGTTAGTTCACGCTCTTCCTGTGTGTGTTCTGTTCGGGCGTCCTTTGTGCTTGAGCAGTGGTGCGCAGCACATTTCGATCTGCTTGCCATTCTTTGCGTGAGATTCCAATTTGTTGCTATCGCATTCATTGCATCGTCCCTTGCGGCGAAACTGACTTTTTTATCATCGTCGGCAGAACGCATTCATATACTTTAGTTCAGTTCACATTGGGCGAAACTACCACTACAGATGCCTACGTTAGACAAATTGATTTCATTTAAGTGAGTTTAAACATGTGACAGGTTGACATTTATACATAACATCAGCACTGTTATTGGTGTTTTTCTGTATTTTTTTTGTGTTGCATCTGTGGGTTTGGGACTTTCAATTGAAAACTATGAGTAATTCCTAAATAAAGCATTCGTGGCCTAGTGCTTAAGGCACTCGCTTTCGGACCGCGGGGACCCGGTTTCAAACACGAGCGCCGGAAAGAAAATTTATTCTGTTGTATTCATTATTGCTTTGACGCGGATGAGACAGCAGCTGTGCGTGAGAAGGGTTTTTGTTAACACCACCAGCTACACAGTTCAGTCAATACCAAGCTTCGCTTTAAAGGTAAAGATTATTCATGACTGTTGATCTGACTGCAAGCAATTTTGCTTTTCTGGATGTTTCCATGTGCGGTGATCATGCGCCGTCGGTGCCGTAGCCCAGCTCCTCCAGATACAAACCTAGAAAATGGCTTTGTGCATGCGTTTGACCTTGAAGCTCAGCCATTGTCAATTTCCTCCTCCCCCGCTTCACACGCGCGTCGTTATAGCAGCAGACATGCACAGTGTCTGATCTGATCTCTCGTGCACCCCTCTCCGTCGGTCGGCGAGAGCTGCTAGCCGGCGGGCGCGTGTGCTTCGAGACCTCAACTCCTGCCACGTGACTCCAGCGCTTGCCAGTTTATACGGAGGGAAATGCGGACAGCGTGCCGCTGCTTCGCACGCGGGGGGCGCCGACGTGACAAGCTTTCCACGGCTATCGCTGCTATCACTTGACAAGCTTGGTTTGACCGCGTTCAACCACGCCTGTGTGCGTGCCTATGAACATTGCTGTTTATCGAAATAAACTCCGAGTTAAACTTAGCGTTCATTCCATAAATTTCTTTATCACTGTTTTCCAGCGCGGTGATCTCGTCAAATGTATCTAATCAACCAACTCGTAAAGTCCGTACTCACAGCAGTTCATTTCTCTATTCCTGTGTCGTTGCTATAGCAATGCATTGAGCGTATTAAAAAGTGCAAAGAAGCATTCATTCCACGATCTACGATCGACGCAATAAACGACTTAGATTTGCCGTATCAAGCAATATAAACTAGAGGAACCAGAATCTTAAATACTGGATAGTGCAGATTCGACAGAGGACAAAACAAGAAGAACGATGCGCCAGGCAACGCGGCTCGCACATCCTATCAAGAATCAACACAATGTTCCAATTTCTTTTTCTAAGGACAGACGCCACAATGGCAGCTTCGCCTCCTGGCCCGTAGTCTCTCTCTGGGAAAGTGGAACATGCCAAGCATAAGACATACGAGAATCCACCAAATAAACCTTACGCTGGAACTCTGACCTACATCCAGACTTCTTTGTCGGCTTTGTGTTGCGGTTACCTTCACGGAGGCATAAACAACATTAATTGGAGTTACCGACTGCGCGACGTGCGAGGTCTGCGCACTGAGGAAGACATCGAATATTTGCAATGCCGCTGCCCTCGATTTGCCTCCGAAAGACGAACACTTTCTGATGCGTTGCGACGATCGGACGATCGCCCGCTCTGCGTGCCGATGCTGCAGGAGCTGCGTCCCCATCGCTCGTCAGCTCACAAGAGAGTTAAGGCACTTTTGTGCTATTTAGGGACTACGGGTCTCCGTGAACGCTTCTGACTATTGAATAGTGCCACCGCCGCATACGCGTCAGCGCATTTATTGATCATTTCCTTCTTTCTTTCCCTGCTACCCCCCTCTCTCTCATCTTTCTATTCCCGACTTCTCCAGTGTGGGGTAGCCAACCGGACATGTGCCTGCTTAAGCTCTCTGCCTTCTACCTTTTGTTTGCTTCCTTCCTTCCTTTTCGGCAGGGCCAGTTCCACCATTGTAGCGCCTGTGGGAAGGACCCACATCAGTCGAACATCGACAACTGGACAGAATAAATGCCTTTTTTCTTACTGTCATGAAATAATCTAAAAAGAAAACAAAGCAGCGTACTTCAAACCACGCTGAGGAAGAAACTTTGCGGATTCAGCAAATTTACGTACTAAAAACAACGACAACGTTGTAAACGCATAAACAAAAACAACTTGACAAAATCACACGTTTACATTGCCTCTGCTTCGTTTGGGATGACTCCAAAATTTTAACATTGGTTTCAAGAAAATATTGCTTAGCCTTCTTTACTATGTTGGCATTTTTTTTTTCTGCATGTCCACTTTGTGATGTATTGAGTCTAACGGTCTCCACTGCTTTGTGTATGACATATAGTTCTAAATATAATTTTTTATTGTGACCCAACCCCCCCAACCGGCCTACAGCGAACATTGTACTGAAAAATATAAATAAATGTGTCAGTTGCGCGTTATGATGGAACTTGCGTTCCTTGCGCACGTGTTAAAAAAAATACCTGAAGGTTCTGGGTTCTCAGTCGTATTGCCCCATTATATCACACAGTGGGCTAGTGGTAATGCACTGCTTATAGCTCTATCGTCGCAAATAATGACCGAGCGGGGTAATCTTTAAAAAGAAGACTTTGATTGCCACTTTTTTTTTTAATTTAATGACAGGAACAACGCGCATTTGAACGCAGGGAGAGTACCAAACTAAAATCAGGCCATGTTATTTTAACTTGGTTCAGTGTGCTAATATGCTTTTTTTTCTCTGCTCATTGTTCATTTTGAGTAACATTTGTTCCTTTTTTTTCCGCTTCAGAACTTATATACAGGGTGTCCACTATTTTTTAAAAAATCAGAAAAATGCGGTATTTGCTCGCTGTCTTCACAATTGCTTTTTCTGTAGCGGCAGGCATTTTAAAATGGTTGATGACATGATTTGGGACAGTAATTAAGAAAGTTAAATTAATTACCGTTTTAATTAGCGGAGTTAGGCGGTTAAGTCCAATGGGAGAATTGAAGTTCTTCATGCAAAGAACCCATTTCAGCTTTGAAATTTTGTAAAAGCGGCCTTTAGGAATAATTGCAAAGTAATGAAATTCTCCCTAATACAGCGGCCAAACCAAAACCGAAACGCGGAAGAGCGCAACCGCCGTATTCGTCTGAGACGTCCACAATGAGTGAACGTCATTATATCAACCATCAACCGACTTCTTGGTGTGAGTGTATGGGCTGCGCTTGCAGTAGTAGCACGCATGACGCACATACGTTAACGAACGGGGAAGAAGTGCACCTCTGTAACCGTTGTCTTGAACAGTGACGTCATTCTAGTCGTCTGCTTGTTGCGCTCATCGGTGCTTGGGTTTCGGTTTCGCCATTGAATTTGCCTGAATTTCATTACGCCACAATAATTAATACAGGCCACTTTTTCGAAATCTTAAAGCTGAAATGGGTTCTTCGCATGAAGGACTTCAATTCTCCCATTAGACTTAACCTCCTAACTCCGCTAATTAAAAGTTTAGTTAATTTAACTTTCGTAATTATTGTCCCAAATCATGTCTTCAACTATCTTAAGATGCCTGCCGCTACAGAAAAAGTAATTGTGAAGACAACGAGCAAATACCGCATTTTGCTGATTTTTTAAAAAATAGTGGACACATTTCTTGAAACACCCTGTATATGGAGTAGCCGAGGTAATATGAACCTCAACCTCTCTACAGCAAGACAGTTACAACAGAACAGAACAGAAGAGGCTGATTTCTTCTCTTCCAGATGCAAGCTTCGGGCGGACTCTTTGAATGAGTCGACGCCCCCCCTAACGTCTGGCATCGGCTTATCAGAGCCTAAAACAGGACGCTTTATATTGAAACAAAACTGGTACAGAAGCCATTGTTCGTTACTGAAAGCATCTACACGTGTCAGTGCCCCTGCGCTGAAAAGGCATCGATCTGTGTGGAAAACTGTAGCACTTTAAACATTTCTACCTCGTTACTGTCAGAAACAGGAAGAACAAAGAACAGCAACATGGCTGTTTTTTCTTCCAAAGCTCCTTTCTTACACTACAACTACTATTGCTGCTATTGTTTATCCAGGTAGGGCGCATCCGAAGAGATGTTGACGGCGTGCCAGTGCGTTCGCGCGTGTGTCAGCGTGTGTAAGTGTGTGTGTAAGTGTGTATGAGTCTGTGTGCGTGCTTGTGCATGTGTGTGTGTGTGTGTGTGTGTGTGTTTGTGCGTGCGTGCGTGCGTGTGTGTGTGTGTGTGTGTGTACGTATTTGCGCGCGCGTGTGTGTTTTTGCTTGTGTGCATGAGTGTGCGCAAACGTTTGTGTGTGTGCGTGTGCGTGTGCGTGGGTTTTTGTGTGTGAGTGCGCATGCGCACATTGTTCAGGGTATATACAGTGGAGAATGCTGTTCAGTTCTTGTTTCTTGTTCTCTGTAAATTTTTCTCGCCATTGACGTCTTTTCTTTCACTAACGCTGCCGCTCTTAACCCTTTCAGGGTCGAATTTTTTCGCGAAATGCGTGCCAAAAATGTGTAATTTTTTTTATTGCTGAAATAAATTCTTCAGACCATTCTATTTCAGAAAAGAATTGTCCAAAATTTTTTTCGTGACCATAAAGTGACAAAAAAAATCATTTTGCATTGTTACATACACATGGTTTATTCATAGTAACATCAAGCAAAATCCTAAACAAAAACACTTTTACGATTTCTTATAAATAAAAATTATGCATTATCATAAACATAGCTCACAGACATACAAAAATAAGGGCACCAGAGTACTTTTCCGGTAAAAAATGTTTTTCCTCTAACACTAAACACTAGGGGAAAAGTCACCTTTGATCCTATCCGGACCGTCTCACCGCGCACGCTTTCAAGATGTCGCTCCTTCATCATCGTCCGAGCCTGAACTCGTAAATAAATCCTCGCCTGACGAAATGACATCCAATGAATGAGATTCGGCACTTGGGGAATAGTCCACATCGGAAGAATCGCCGCTCGACTCCCTAGCACCAGAGCAACCGGCGCGCACTTCCAGCCTAGGCGAACAGCGTGACTGAGCGCACGGAAGAAAACTGTGGGGTTGTGCGCCCGTCAGGAAAACAAAACGAGTGAAAAAGCTATAATAATCCTTCGTCTTATCGCCAACGAGACGGAGTTAGTTTTTCCGAGTTCCCTAAACAGGAAACTCAACCACGGCGGCGTCGTCTGTGTAATTTAGCGCCTCCCGAAACAGATGTAATCGCGCCCCGAGGAGCCATAAACGAGAGAGTCACAAGCGCTCACCCCTTGAGAGATTAGAAACCAAACAGCCATCAGCTCTGCGGGCGCGAGAAGCGATAACCAACGAAGGACGAAACCGAAACCAGCCGTACCACATGCGCGCCTTCGGGTTTGCAAGCGAAAGCCGCCGCGCCGCCTTGGAAAGCAAAAAAAGCAACAGAGAGACATCAGCGCGTGAAAACAATTCCACGTGTTCCGAAGTGTGGCAGCACATGTCAAGCAAGAGCAGTGATCGAAAAAGGCGCGCTTTTTAAACCAGCCGCACCGCGGGCGCGCTCAGATGCGCAAGCGATAGCCGGTGCCGTTTGCGAAGCATAAAAAAAGCAACAACGGAGAGACACCGGCGCATAAAAAAAATTTCACAGTTTTCCGAAGCATGGCAGCACATTCCAAGCAAGAAAAATGATAGAAAAAGGCGCGCGTTTTAAACCAGCCGGACCGCGAACGCGCTCGGGTGCGCAAGCGGTTGCCGGAGCGCCGCTTTGCGAAGCGAAACAAAAAAAGATCGGAGACACATCGGCGCATGAAAAAAATTCCACGTGTTCCTGAAGTGTGTCAGCACACGCCGTGAGAGAGAAATGATCGAAACAAGCGCGCGTTTTAAAGATAAAGGCCGTGCCGTACATGTACGGTGAAAACCATTTGGGCACTGTTAGGTGCTGCCGTACATGTACGGCGAAAACCATCAAAGGGTTAATGCTATTGCTTGAGCAAAAGACCTGCCAGTGCAATCGCAGAGCATAGGTATTTCATTCAGGCGAGTGGTAGAGCGAAACTCTTTGTGCAAGGCGGAAAATTGGCAACACGACGTATGCAGCGACCACCTCTCAAAGACCCGCTCGAGCCAAAAAAATCTCGGGTCAGATTTTCGAGGCTTGCATCAGCGAATACATTTTAAGGCGAAAGCCTTTAATGTCTCATGCTCACGTCCGTCCGTCCGTCCGTCCGTCCGTCCGTCCGTCCGTCCGTCCGTCCGTTCATCCGTCCATCCATCCGTGTCCGTCCGTCCGTGTCCGTCCGTCCATGTCCGTCCGTGTACGTCCACCCGTCTGTCCGTGTCCGTCCGTTCGAGCCCTGGTACGGAGCCAGGTGGCCGCCGGGGTGCGCAAACGGACGCCGGTCGTGTCGGACTCTACAGCGCTCGAGCTTTGCTTGCGTAGCGTCGCTGTGCCCAGCGTTTGGAATCATTCTGACCGACGCCGTCTCAATGTACACAGGCGTTCGCGGAACACACTTTGGAATTTACTGAGGGTCCGTCAATTTAAGCGCTGGAACGCGGATGGCGTTCGTATGATGGGCAAAGCGCGTGAATATACGAACGCATGCGAACAGAGGAAGATTAGTCTCGCGTCTCGGTGCGATTCGCGGTAAAAAATTAAAAAGAAAACATGCCCACATTCGGTTTGTGTGTTGCCCCACGGAGAGTGTAAAAGAAAAAAAAGACATGGTATAGTCAGTTGAACGGCCACACGCTTTCACCGTAGACACTTTAATAATAATAATATCTGGGGTTTAACGTCCCAAAACCACGATATGATTATGAGAGACGCCGTAGTGGAGGGCTCCGGAAATTTAGACCATCTGGTGTTCTTTAACGTGCACTGACATCGCACAGTACACGGGCCTCTACCATTTCGCCTCAATCGAAATGCGACCGCCGCGGCCGGGATCGAACCCGCGACCTTCGGGTCAGCAGCCGAGCACCCTAACCGCTATACCACCGCGGCGGACACCGTAGACACTTTGGAATGTACAAAGTGTCCTTCAATTTTTGTCTGTACGCCTTTAAGCTTCGCCTTTAAGAGTTGGACGCGATAGCGATATCCTGTCCCGAGTGCATACTTCAACCACTTAGACCTTACTTGCTATGCACCCACTACGTGGTGTTAACGGAATACGCGCAGGAAGCTGTGTGCCTTTTGTAATGGGTGGCCGGCTTTAAACTACGAAATTGTTATGATAGTCACATGTTCTGACGCCCGATGGCAATGTATGCTTGTACCACGTAATATTACTGGGATATTACATGTTATATTGCGACACCTATATAAAGGACGCTTGCGTTTGCGAAGCATGAAAGTTATTTTCACGGCATTTCCAAGCAGAGGAAGTTATTTTCACTGTATTTGCAAGCAGAGGCGTGGCTGTGTGGTAGAACACCTGCATGCTACGCAGGCGGCCCGGGTTCGATCCTCACTCAGGACCGGGAATTTTTATTATTTATTTTATTTTATTTCTATATTTTTCGGTCAAGGACAAGATGATGATTTTTCGCTCACAATCAACAACGCCGACGCCGGAATTTCTGCGAAACGAGCTCTTTAACGCTATCGCGTTAGAACTTGGCCTCCTCTCACAAGAAGTTGACTTTTTTCCTTTTGTACCCACGTGAACTGAAACGGTTTCCTTTCATTGCTTTATAGCTGAATGAATAGAAAAGCAGAAAGAATCGATTAACTTGCTGTCAATCGGGATGTCTTCTTGTTTTTTATTGACTAATGTTCGAAAGAACTGTTCATCCACTTTCGTTCGGCTCGCAAATTTTGTGCCGAGCCAGTTATTATGAATGAAATGCGCAATTGCAAATGCGAGTGTGCCACATGCATAGTTTGATGAATGGCGGCCTAATTCGAATCTATTAATTTGCCCTTGTGCCATTAGTTTGTTGATTTGCTTGTTTTCCCTCAACAGAGTAGTTCTGCCTTAACGTCCCATAGAACATATCAATGAAAGAACTTTGCAAAGAATTAAGGCAGCTTCGCACTAGCGGTGCCAAGCCTGAAGACATAGCGAAGCTGGGTGGCCCTCCTTGCTTCTTTTTTAACTCTTTCGTTACCGTGGAAAAATGGGCAACTTTTCGTAGGTTTTGGTTGGTATTTTTTTGTAATAAGTAATAAAATGGTTATACTATAATGCAATACATCAAGAGAAAGCTAAGTAAATGTACTTTTGACGTGTGTAAGTTTAAAAAACTGAACTTGGAAACTAATAGGCAGAAAAATCGTTAAAGGTAACATTTCTTGCAAATTTGAAAGAACATTTGCAATTGTATGTTTACTACATAAAAAAGAAGTAAATCTGGAAAATATTCTGAAATATACAAATTGTTTAGATAGAAGACATCTACCTAACAGAAAAGTTTCACTGACCTAGCTCAACAACTGCACGAGTTACACTTGTTTACTTGTTGCCCAGTAGAAAGTGTCTTGTTCAGGCAGGCTGCACAGTTTTTTCTTTTTATTGAACAAATTTCTCACACACAGAAGCACAGTAAATATTAGTCAAAAGGGAAAGAAATGGGCTATTGAACCATGTATATATGGACATATTGCGCTCCATGGTTGCTCAATAAAAAATCTTAACTGGGAAAGTACAGTGTCGCAGACGGCGCCAGAACATCATTATGTATGACTTCACTACACAAAAAATCTGTGGAATTGTGTAACTAAAAAAAAAAGAAAAAAAAAAAAGAAGGGATCATCATCTGAATCACTGCTGCTAGAAGCAGCCAAATGATCGCTTCCAGATGCAACAGAATCGCCAGAAAGGCGTCGTTTGCGCGAGGGACCGGCAACTAAAGCGTCTGCCATTTTCGTAAACAGACGGAGCAAACCGCACAATTGGAACCGCCGCTTAAATCGGCGCCGCATGGGAAAAATACAAACTACGCAAAAAATGAAAGATTGGTGCCTAGAGAATACGACAGATGACGCTGCAAGTCCATAGGAGCGCTCATATTTTAAAAATAGCTTGTGGTGCGTATGGGTCACCGGTGACCCAGGTCCTATGGACACGGTAACGAAAGAGTTAAATGCGAAGCATTTCTTAGCGACTATCTATCTATCTATCTATCTATCTATCTATCTATCTATCTATCTATCTATCTATCTATCTATCTATCTATCTATCTATCTATCTATCTATCTATCTATCTATCTATCTAGCTGTCTGTCTGTCTGTCTGTCTGTCTGTCTGTCTGTCTGTCTGTCTGTCTGTCTGTCTATCTATCTATCTATCTATCTATCTATCTATCTATCTATCTATCTATCTATCTATCTATCTATCTATCTATCTATCTATCCGCGTACGTCTGGGTGCTTTTGTTATCATCCCTTTAACCTGGGGTAGACGACAATTCGTATGGGAGGGCAACATGGCTTGACGGATATGACTCGCTCGTCATGACATGAATAACGAGACAATGCCCTCACGTACGTCGTCAAATCTTCCTCCAGACACGTGTGGCACATACCCGTATACCCTGCACGGGCCACGGTATGCTGATATGCGCCACAGGTGATTGACAGTTTATATGTACCCAGGAACGGCAAAAAAAGACATTGGTAATTTTAACGCGACAGCGTTAAGAAGAAAACTGACATCGGCAGCGTTGACCCGACCAATGCCGAGAATAAATGTCAGGGTACCAGCAGGAATCCAACCCAAGCATTCTGCGTGGCAATGAAGTATTCTAGCACAGAGCCGCGCCTAGTCTTGGAACTGCTTTTGAGAAAGACCCTAATGCTCGCGAAACGTCAATTGTGGTTGCCGTGCTGGCTTCTAATTTTATAAACATTACATATGTACTCCAATGATACAGCCGTCACGTCGGGTTAACATCATTTGTAGTTAAGCGCCATCCACTCTAGTTGATTTATGTAGCAGTGTCCAGGGCTGCCATCCTCGCGAGCAGAAGCGCTACTTATCAGCTTACCGCTTCTGCTGTTGCTGTTTGCATCGTTACGCAACAGTAAACAACTGGTTATATAAGACATATGCGACTGTTAAACGTACCTCTGTGCGTACAACATTTGTACTTATCTTTAGCGCCATTTCGTAATGTTTCGCTGAATAAAAATATTACAATACAGTCACCGTCCCTCCGCATGCATCACATAACAACGATTCCCAAGGTACGTAGGATCTGCCGAATTTATTTTAGCGTTGGAGTAATTATTTAACGTTTAATGTTGACAACGCCTAGTTGCCTGTCTCATGTGCAGGAAGATTTATGATGTCACACAGACTATTAAAATAGCACGCCCACGACGAAAACCGGGGTGCGAAGTTACAGCAGTTGTCACTGCAAGGTTCACTCGTTTCGTCCGTGAAGTTAAACCCGCCTGCGAAAGGTGTGAACAAGATGTCTAATGCTTAGTAACATTAGCCTCTTACGAGCATTGTCAGTCGTTAGTCGTTTTAGAGATGACACTTCGCTCTTTCGGCAAATCTCGAGGCTGGGCGGGGAGTTTAAAATATAGCGAGAGGGTCCACGTCTGTGAAAATTCCACCAGCTGCGCCTTCCCACGCACCATCATACCTCGAGTCCTCGCCCGTGCCCCACAAGTAGAAGTAAGCGATGTGTCTCTGAGTAAAGGCGCTGAGTATTTATAAAACACGAGGGTAACTTGAACACGAGGGTAACTGTGCACGAGGGTAACTTGATGATTCACCGGCCAACAGTTAATGTTTTCTACGTGCTGTTTGGAAATTCTTGTACTCTTGAAGAACACAAGAGACATGTATCGCGATTTCGCTATTCCTGATGACTGAATTGTGCGCCAAGAAATTAACCCTATGTTATTGCATCTGCCGGCATCAGGATCCCCATTATTTGAGCTGGACATCAAGTATGTCAAGTAAAATTTGTCTCAACTAAATAGCAGAACTTGCAGTCATTCCACGCCAAACGTCCCAGCCATTTTGGCGACCATCTCAAATGTACTCGAAAAAAATCGTGCTTATTTGCTGCATTGAAAGCAATGAATTGCTAGAATATTACTGAGAGAAAATTTTTTTTAGCCACGTGGGTGCCTTCTGAATTTCCCAGAATGTCGTCTGGGTGTTGTTTGTGAGAATATTTATTCCAAGAGTATCGTTTGTTGTTTCTACACCAAATCTGGTTTACATATTAAGCAAAGGTGTTTGTGTAAGGCGCTTTAAGCCGAATAATATTACTGCCAGTTTTCTGCCATGTAAGCCTCCAAGAATTTAGCCAAAATGTTCTATGTTTGCATTTTTTCCATTGCAATATTTTGCATTGCATGAATATCTGAGCAATGAATACTTAGTCCATAGAACATGTAGTTTGCGCAAAAAATATTTTCAGACCCCTCAAGTTTCTAAACTTTACGGGAAAAAATCACGAATTTCAGAAAATCGTCATTTTTTGTCCACATTGTGACGCAATTTGCACCACGTGGCGGTTCAATTAAAAATCAGCTTTATACCTCAATCGAAAGCAAATGAACAGTTCTTCTTATATGGCAAGTTTTATCATTACAATTTTTTGTTGTAAGGAAGAAAATAATTTTCGAAGTTTCCCATTGACGGCTATATGCCCATTCGGTCAAAGGACAGCATCCTGGTTGAAGTTCCCCATTGTCATCAATGGGAAACTTCAAAAATTATTTTCTTCCTTAAAACAAAAATTGTAATGATAAAACTTGCCATGTAAGAAGAACTGTTCATTTGCTTTCGATTGAGGTATAAAGCTGATTTTTAATTCAACCGCCACGTGGTGCAAATTGCGTCACAATGTGGACAAAAATGACGATTTTCTGAAATTCGTGATTTTTCCCGTAAAGTTTAGAAACTTGAGGGGTCTGAAAAATATTTTTTTGCGCAAACTATATGTTCTGTGGACTAAGTATTCATTGCTCAGATATTCATGCAATGCAAAATATTGCAATGCAAAAAATGCAAACATAGAACATTTTGGCTAAATTCTTGGAGGCTTACATGGCAGAAAAGTGGCACTAATATTATTCGACTTAAAGCACCGTACACAAACACCTTTGCTTAATGTGTAAAGCAAATTTGGTGTAGCAACAACGAACGATACTCTTAGAATAAATATTCTCACAAACAACACCCAGACGACATTCTGGGAAATTCAGAACGCACCCACGTGGCCAAAAAATTTTTTTTCTCTCAGTAATATTCTAGCAATTCATTGCTTTCAATAAAGCAAATAAGCACGATTTTTTTCGAATACATTTGAGATGGTCGCCAAAATGGCTGGGACGTTTGGCGTGGAATGACAGTAGCTAGTCTAACATTCAGCAAATCGGATCACGGATTGCATTCAACGAGCTCCATCCTGCTACTGATCTTCTGGCACACAGGTTATTCCACAGAATTGTTTTACCACAAGAACAGTGATTGTGCCCGTTTCCAATGAACTCGATGCAGATTAAAGGAATAAAACGTTTATACGAGGCATGGGAACCTTGGTGCAGTTCTCTGTGGGGTATCTAAGTAAAATTATTTGCCACTCTCATTTCAGGGTATGTGGCACCATTTAAGTTTTGATTCATGGATGCAGGTGACGTGAAGGGTTTAGGGGAGAGTGAATCGTGTTAAACATCTTCTTTCAAGTTCGAAATGCAGTAGAGCTTATTTTTTATTGGTTACTTTCATTCTATGTGGTCTGCAGATGCATTTTCTATCTAGCGGCACTTTTTTTTTCAATTCTTGTTGTTAGTAAAGTTGCCACTGAGCTGCATAACTGTGAGTATTCATTACTCATGATTGTATTTACTTTCGCATTTATGTCACAATCTATCACAATCAAACTGCGTTTTTGCTACAACAACCCGACTTATTCATCGGTAAATATGACAACACATGTGCAACATCATTCACTAGCAAGCAAATAACTTAATATTAAATTCTACGCCAGGTCCAGTGCGGTGGGTCACACAATTGGTCAAGCACAGATTATACTCAAGAGGGTAAAGAAAAAAAAACACATATTTTCTACTTGGTTCTTGTGACATCGACGACCACTGAAGTCGAGCGAATCTACAAAAAAAAAAATAGAGAAAGGTCACACACGTTATTACTGTTATCTAAAGAACTGTACCTGCAGTTTCGGCATACGCCAGATATATTTTACGATGCGCGCACCAATTATTGAGACAAATTTGCCCGCTAAATATCATATCTCCGAAATATTCAGCCTAGCTATTCGGAAATGTTATTCGCTTTGTTGTGCCATAGAATTAACGGTGTCGAATCGCAGGAGATGCTCCTGCCGGCTTTCTGGTCGCAGAGCTTAGTGCAGCAAATACGAGAGCAACCGCTCTGGAGATATTCCAACAACCTTCAGTTTCAAAACGCACTAGAACAGTAAATGGTAAGGAGAGGATGTCCGACGAGCTTTTGAAAGTCCTACCTGCGTCTCATATTTTTTTTTTTCAGTAAGAAGACGCTCTGTCGCTTTTCGTTGCACGAGAGGGCTCTAATCGTGCACCAAGCAACAATCCGCCTTTTTCATGATGCCACAGCGCGTGCGCCCTTCCCCTAGTGGGAAAGTTGCAAACGCCTTCCTGGTCTCGGAGACTTTCGTTCTAGCAATACCAGTTCTCCCGGCCTCTACCAACACCCTACCAGAACGGCAGAGGGCAACACAGGAAAATGAAAAAGGCGGATTGGAATCCACCTTCCTAATTCACCGTGCTCAGTCAACATTCAACCATCCTTAATGCTCGCAAAGCCTATGGCTGAAGGCGTGGCTACCCGCTCTACGCTGAATGAGGTAATCTCTTAAAAAATTCCAGATAAACGCTGTGGTCGCTAAGTGCCCGTTTCCTCTAGTTACCGTACTTTAGCCGCACGGCACAAGGTTGCCACCTATGGAGGTCACATTCCGTTCTCTTCTGGGAAGCAAACAAAAGTATTGCAACAAGCTTTTAGTGTACTTCAAAATGAATTCAAAGAGTCGAAAAGAACTAACGCATGCGTGCCATACCCCTTTTGATTGTCTGGTGGTGTGCTGTTACACCCACCATACAATCCATCAGTCAACCAATAAATCACTCACTCACTCACTCACTCACTCACTCACTCACTCACTCACTCACTCACTCACTCACTCACTCACTCACTCACTCACTCACTCACTCACTCACTCAATCAATCAATCAATCAATCAATCAATCAATCAATCAATCAATCAATCAATCAATCAATCAATCAATCAATCAGAGAAAACAGTCAGTGTAAATTGTTCAACCCAAGTTCTCATGATCTAGCAAGCTTAAATCCG
Organism: Rhipicephalus appendiculatus; assembly: GCA_030522465.1. Classification (NCBI taxonomy): domain Eukaryota; kingdom Metazoa; phylum Arthropoda; class Arachnida; order Ixodida; family Ixodidae; genus Rhipicephalus; species Rhipicephalus appendiculatus. Next base: position 60,788 of record JALIZH010007310.1, read on the forward strand.
TTTCTGTATCAATATCAATCATGCACCGTGTTTTATTAAACCCACACACTCCAACAGCTAATGTACGTACAAGAAAAGGAAGAAGCAAGTTGAAACGAAAAGTGCCGTATTGGAACACATGCAGTTGAAATGAACAAAAAGTTTAGCGTTCATTTTCCAGAAACATTTCTCTATTCAGTGCAAAGCGGGTGAATGCACAGTACTTCCTAGATGAAGCATTCTTGTTGCTAATACAGTGTGTCTTTTTAATTCTATGCCTGTAGCTTGCGCTAAAACATTTATGTTAATGATGAACCCACTGGTGCATTCCAGGATTATTCTGACGTTAACTGTCCCTCGATCTATTTAAGTTCATGCTGTTTTGATTCTTTTTATAATGCATAGAGCCAAATGTTTCTTCAGTCAGTCAGTCTTCCTACAATACAGAATCGTAACACCCCATTCAAACCACCAGAGCGCACATCTGTTCTTTTCTTTTTTTTTTTTTTGGAAGGGGGAGGGGGGGGGGGAGTACGGCTTCTCTAGGAATGGTATTTTTCAAATAGTACTTTGGTTATAATGTATTCAGTTTGAAACGTTCTTTGTGCATTTCTGGGAAAGTAATAACGCCACAAAAGTGCATCAGCAGTTTTCGTGGACTTTGTTTTTCATTATATTCTCTACAGCAGTCGTGAAAGACAACCGTAGTGAAACAATACGCCGTAAAGTCAGGCAGTTAGTGCGGTTAAGCGTCAAAAGCACGTTGCAGCCAGCTTCCATTATTCTTCCCACAATGAAATGTGTGGCACAGACCAGTATCGCGATAACGCCTAACAATGGTTACTAGCCGCCCAAACAGCGTTTAGCAGTTTTCTTTTCTTTATTTCGTGGGTAGAGTGACAACTGCAAAGGAAGACATAAGGAAATTCCACTTGAAAATTAGGTTACAGAGAAACTACTTTACTTTAGGCGGAGTGTTGTAACTACAAAAGGGTTGCAACTATCCTGTTGTAACTATCCTCAATTCCACCATCGATATTGTTTCCGTTGTGAAGAGAGGTATCATTTTTAACCAGCTGCAGCTGAAAAAGCGATTGTTTAAGCTCTTGTAACGTAATATATTGTTCCCATTGGCGCTGCCATCATCATCACCCTTCTTCTCATTTCTACTCAAGTTTGTACAGTGCCTGTGGAATAAACGGATCCGCTACATTTGTCTGATGAGGTCAGCTTCGACCGTACAACATAATAAATTATCTCGAGCATTTTCGCCTCTATCAAAGAATGCTTCAGCCTCGTGTGCTTAGATATAGGGGCACGCTCAAAAACCCCAGGTGGTCTAAATTTCCGGAGCCCTCCACTACGGCATCTCTCATAATCATATCGTGGTCTTGGGACGTTAAACCCTAAAAATTATTGCTCTCCTCCAGTCACGTGTGTCACATAGCCGCATGCCATGTCCCGTTTTATGCGGCACCCGTGTTATGTGGTAAAATGCCGCCGACGCCGGATTTTCATGCACAAAGTGTCCATAGCGCTATCGCGTTAAGATTTAACATGCCTGTTCTCGTCGTTTTTGGGTTGACAGACAGTAAATAACCTGCGGCACACACCCGTATTGCACGGGCCGTAGTTCAATTGCAGGTATGCGCCACACGTGACTGGAGGAAAGGGTTTCTTGACGTACGGGACGAGCAAGTCACATTGTTCCTGTCATAACGCGTGAATCGTGTTGGTCATACACTCATGTCCTCCTCTACCCATTTTGGTACATGCCAAGTTAAGGAGATGACCACGAGGGTGTCCAGACGTAGGCGGCTAGATAGACAGATAGATAGCTAAACAAACAGACAGACAGACAGACAGACAGACAGACAGACAGACAGACAGACAGACAGATAGACAGATAGATAGATAGATAGATAGATAGATAGATAGATAGATAGATAGATAGATAGATAGATAGATAGATAGATAGATAGATAGATTAGCATAACTTTGAAGCAGGGTCGTTTACGTTTCCGGTATGCTGTGCTATCATATGCGAAAGTCAAATGTGGCAGTGCCACTTTCATCATCATCATCATCAGACTTTTTTACACCCACTGCAGGGAAAAAAATCCTTTACCATATTCCGCCAATCAACCCGGTCCTCTGCTTGCTGCTGCCCGGTTATACCCGCATAGTTCTTAATCTCCTCTGCCCACCTAACTTTCTGTCTCCCCCTCGCGCATTTATCTTCTCTCGGAATCTAGTAAGTTACCATTAATGGCCAGCGGTTATCTTGCCTACGCCCTACATGCCCTGCCCATGTCCATTTCTTTTTCTTGATTTCCACTAGGATGTCCTTAACACCCCTTTGCTCCCTTACCCACTCTGCTCTCTCCTTGTCTCTTAAAAGGGCCATGCAACACTTTTCCAAGTAACCATCGAGTGACTTCATTCAAGGGGTTTATTGCCTCACGAATCGACCGCCGCAATAATTTTTATAATCCGTCACGTATGAGTGGAGTTGGGGAGATTTGTCGCTCGCTGTTATTGCTTTCTGTCTTCTCTCGTCCCGACGAGCGCTGGAAGCTGAGCAAGGAGGGATGGCACGGAGGAAAAAAGTTACGTCACGCGCGCTCCATCACCTTGCCCACTTTTTTCTTCTTTTCTTCTTTGAACGTGCAGCTTACTTTCATTGCGATCGCGAGCGCGCGCGGCCACGTGGCGGCCTCCTTCGGCGGTCGCAGTAACTTTGCAGCTCAAGATCCTCAAATCAGCCAATGGCCGGGAACTTGGGTATATAGCGCGGTCATTTGGGTATATGGTATTATTTGTAGAAAGAAGAGTGAGCGAATGCTAGCTGAATTTGAGAATTAATTCCAGGCCACGTGCAGCGCTGCGAAGTTTGGCTCGCGTGTTCTCAGGAGCCTCGACTAGCGATCGACAGCGTTTTCCGACAGTGTTGAAGAAGTGCTGCAGGGCCCCTTTCAGGTCACACCTATCATTTTCCTTTCCATTTCTCGCTGCGTCGTCCTCAAATTAATGTGAACCATCTTTGTAAGTGTCCAGGTTTCTGCTACACCGGTAAGATGCTGTTATATGCCATCCTCTAGAGGGATAGTGGTAGACTACCATTCCTCATTTGAGAATGCTTGCCGAATGTGCTCAACTACATCCTAATTCTTCTAGTCAATTCAATATCATGGTTCGGCACTGATGTTGCTGTCTGTCCTAAATAAACGTATTTCTTTGCAACTTCCAGTGCGTCGCTACCTATGCGCTGTTCACTTCCGAAACTGTTGTATTACGTAAGCTTTCTGCATATTAATTTTCAGACCTACCCTGTTGCTTTCCTTGTCCATTTCAGTAATCATGAGTTGCAATTCGTCCCCTGAGTTACTCATAAATGCAATGTGAATTGTGAATCACAGGTCACTAAGGTACTCTTCGTTAACTCTTATCGCTCACTCTTCCCAATCTACAGCCCTGAAAACCTCCTGTAATCACGCTGTGAATAGCATTGGGGGTATCGTTTCTCCTTGCTTTATGCAGCACTGTGGTGGCTTTGAAGCCGCTGTAGATTTCTTCTGGTATGTTTATATATGCTTCGTGGACGTCCCTGATTCCGCACTGCCACTGTACGTGCCGTATAAAAATACTTATGTTTAACGCATGTTTAATGTTTCCTAAGTTATTTGGACACCACTTACTGTCTTTTGAAACGCAATCAGCACTCCTTATCAGAGCTTGCAGGCCGGAACGTGAAAAGAAGTTTCCTTCGCACTAGGCGCAAGGTCGCAGAACGCGCTAGCGTCGCAGATCATTAGCGACGATTTCTTTAGAATTCTGCGCGTGCACGAGGCGATTCGACTGCAAAAGAGATCGCGTACACCCTGGGAACAATGCAATTTGCCGCCAGGGTGAAGTCGGCAGAGACATAGTGCAGACAAATGTGGATGCGCATTCCGGTAGGGCGTAACATTCACGGTGGCACGCGGGTATTGTTAACCAGACCCAAGATTTCCGCGTGCGCTGAACTGTGTTTGAACGTCGTATCGCTCGTTGTTGCTCAGCGTGAATACTAATGAACGGCAAGATAGTAAATTATTCACTTAGCAAACTTTAACGGGAGTCGGTGCTTTCCCGGTGGGACTCGAATAATTAGCAGCGCGCGTCTTCTTTCTCCCCTTTCCATCCCTGTGAAAAATTGCGAGCTGGACTTACAATAGCGAAATCATTTACCGCGGAAAAATATGGATTTCGGACGACGAATACAAAAAGATTGCGATGGCTTGAACTCGTCGCTACGCGAAGGCGAGAAGTTTACGCTTAGAACATTCCAAAGTATGGCGCGACAACAATGCAGAGCTAACTTCCTTTATTGTCGCAGTTGAAAGAAACACAGAGCCAGTGACAATGCGCAAATATGCGCAGCGCTCGTGCCAAACGCGCTCATTTTTATATTTCATTCATGTGTAGAAATTGAAGAACATAAACGACAGTCACCTAGCCTACATAAGGTAATCATAGTTTTCCATTTAGAAGAGCAGTGAATTAGGAACTTCAGATTCATGTTTCGAAGTACTGGAGGGGATCAAAACGAAGGAAATGTATTTTACTGCATACATTAAAATCTACAAGGTGGCCAAGAACAACTTGTTCTTGGGCGAGTCGGTGCCTGAGTTTTCAAAACATATTTATTCTGGTGCAAAGCTAAAAACATGAAAAAAGACAAAGGAAAGCGACAGAGGATCGGCGCTGCTCTGTATGTTTTTTTCTGTCAGGCTCGTGGAAGTCATAGAGTTAGTATAGACTCACTGTAAGGTAAACTTTGGTGGCAGAGAGACCTCTCTTTTACCTTCTGCTACCAATATTTTGTCGTTGAATATTACAAGAGATGGCTACCAACGTATTCATCAAGTGAACGATGAAACTTCCAATTTTTTTCATAGGCTACCGCATTTGTTAATCTTCACGAACGACGGCATATAACTCCAATGCGAGAACATCTGAAAGTCGGTACGCAAACCACAGTTCTGCAAAGGCAAAGCTCGAGAGACCTGTATGGGATTTGCGCGTTCACAAATATACGTGCCTTCAAGTTCCATGCCATCATTCAACGTATCATTTTGGGATTATTCGTCCGTTGTTTCAGGACCAAAACATTTGAAATAAGTAGTCGAGAAATGCCTGCCGTCTTCCGGCGCTACCTGAAAATGCTTCCATTCCTACGTTCCTGCCCAAATTCGAAATCCTTCGCAAAGTGCCACATGCTTAAGTGATGCTTCTGAGTCAGTGCTCAGTCGGACAGTCTGATTCTTCTGTTTTGCTTAGTCGCTGTTGCGCTCATATCATAGTGTCTTGTTTTGGTCAGCTTAGTACGACTTAGATTTGAAAGAAAGCTTCTATTTATGTCGCCACCCGCCAAGTACAACAAGCGTACTTCCTATGCACGAGAAATTATTCCCCTGTGAACTTCGACGAGCTCATTACCAAAACTACGGGTTCTTTTTCGACAAGCACATGCGAAAAAACCAAGTACTACACCACATAATCCGCTTCTGCAGGTTGTCCTCGAAAATATCTGCATTATTCCGGAGTTCCGCGCCATTTCTTTAAAGGATGTTTTTATATTCCCGCCTTCTAAACCATGTAGTAGAATACCTCCGTCTGTTTAAGGCGTTCTGTATTTACTTATGTCCAAAGCGTGTGCTTTCAATGCCACCGTTTATTCCGGCAACAACGGTTCCAATCCCTATGAATCATCCTTTAACACTCGAATATAACGTCATTCTTTTTCTTCTGTAATTTCTCTTACTTTGTCCTTCATATTTCGAGGGACTATAAAATAAACAAGTTTTCCTTTTTTTTTCCTTTTTTTAGGGGGGCCTTTTCTTGCTCCCAAGTTTGACTACACCGCGGCCATGCAAGGTTTGTGCGTATTTGAGCCATTCGATTGCCCCTGTCCTTTTCCTTTCTTTACCCACCCCTTGTATAACTTGAATAAACAAATAAATGCAGTTTCCTTCCTGGGCAGCACTGACATTATCACGTGAGCGAGGTCTCTGTTTCAGAATTTTGTTTTCTTTTTTCTTTATAGAAAAGGTTATAGAATTCGTACATTCCAACGTCCTTAAAAGTAACTGTCATGTGAAACAAACATCAATATAGTAGTGTGTAGGGTTGCTAAAACCACAAAGCAGTTTCGCCTCGAAACAACGTTAGGTATTTGAATGGCGGAGACAGCTATAATGTTAGCGCGAGTGCGCTGGGGAGCTTCCTGTTCGCACTACGCGGCGCGTAGTGCGAACAGGAATAGTCATCATCATGAACCGGTGCGCGCTCGCTTCGTCCTTTTCAACTTCTGCTTCACTGCCACAACACGTGCGCCGATTTGTCCGGCGTGGAATACAAAAAAAATCACAGCATATCCACGGAGTGAATCATGATGAGTGGGCGAAGCTCCGGAGGTTCATCGGTAAACCGCGAATCTTCCGTGAAATTCGCCCAGTACATCATCAAAGACGTGACATTATAATGGCTTTATGGTCGGTGAAATGGAGGGAGAGCGGTTCCTGGATGGGTCGTAGTCGAAAGTTTGCAAAGACGAGGTCGATGCAGGTTCCTCGGATGGTGGTTGGTGGCATGTGGTCAAACGATATGCATGTGAGACCATATCGCGATGCCATGTGTTGTATGGCATCGCGATCGTCATCGTCATCAGCGTCATCGTTATGACGCATAGTGGGTACATTCCATGTGGTGTGCCGTGATGGCAGCGTCATCGTCATCACACAGGACCTTGAAAAATCGAGGTGGCTACTACGTACTACAAACTACAGGGGACGCACGACCCACGGCATAAGAAGCTTCGCCCCTAAAAAAAAAACCCAGGCCAGGGCGGAAAGCGCAGCAGTCACATCGAAAGCGGGAAGAGTGGTATATCTACAACCCATTGTTGTAGATATACAACTACGCTTTTTGTCAAGTTACATTTTGTCAAGTTAAGAAGAACCCACTACGCCATTATTCCTCATTCTGCAGAGAAGCGAGGAACCAGCTGCGCATTTGCAAGGCATTATGTGCAATTTGTTGATGCGGTGGCTGACGATGATGAAAAGATATGGCTGAGCCCTTTGTAACGGGTTGGAAGCATTCAACGACCCACTGGTTACGCAATTCGTATTGTCTGACGCCTCGTTACTCAGTTGGCATTGTGTGACGCCCGGTTGTTATTTTACTCTTCTGCCACGCCATATTACATGTGTTAACGCGGTTCCTTCCCGACATAACGCCTGTATGTAGGGTCTAGTTGCAAAGGAGTTTCGTGTACCGACATGGCCCTCTCTACGAACAACCGGAAAAAATTGAACACCAAATTGTAAATTCCAATGTGCGTTCATCGAAAGCCTGTGGCCATTCGACTGACTAAGCCATGTCCCTTTTTGGTATCGTGGGAATCCACATCCTTGGGGCGCTTCTCCGAACCGCTTGCCGTGGAATCATCACCGGTCCTCTTGGGAGCCATACGACTAATTCGACTGCTGCAACAGGACGTCTGACAAAGGAGCGTTGCCGAGCGCGCCGGTGTGCCATCACGTGATTTCTGCGAGAGTGGGAGGGTGAAAGGCCTCAGCTGGCACCGTTTCAGGGCACGGACGGACGGACTGTCGGACGCCACGAGTATGAGCCATTAAAGGCTTTCGCCTTAATAAAGAAAACAAAAACCGGCATGACTCTGTGGTAGAATACTGTGCTGCCACGGAGAGGACCACGTTCGAACCCCGTTCCATCCTTGATAATTTTTTTTCTGAGAAAGAGAGAAATAAAGAGAAATTAACGCAGAAAGAGAGAAAAAGAGAAAATCATACAAATAGAGAAAGAATAGAGGTGGTAAATAATAGAAAGAAGGAAGAAGCAAGAAAGAAGGAGAGAGAGAAAGAAAGATCAAAAGAGCAAAAAAGAGAGAGAGAAACAATTAAATAGTAATATACAGAGAAAAAAAGAAAAACAAATAGAAGAGAGAAGAACGAAATAGAGGAAGAAAGAGAAAATTTGCAAAACCTAATAAAACAGCAAAAAAAAAGCCAGGACTAGTGCATAGCTGCCCATCAGCTCCGCTGTCTCTTTAGCGCTGCGCCTCAAGTGCAATCTTCATTATTTTATTTTTTTTAAATTTTACTATCGCAATCTGCTATGGTTATGCAAGTGGTCACAACAAATCTGATAGCCTGTAGTTTATAGTGCTGCCTGCGAACTAACGCGCGCGCTTAAAGACGATTTAACTGCTTGCACGCATGACTAAGACCAAAACCTTGAAGGCCGTCTCAACTGTGTTTATAATTTCTTCACGGAGCCCACGTAATTGCCTGGGTAATTTTTGGAAAGCGAATAATGAGCCAGAGTGGCCGTAATGCGACGTCCGCAAGCCCATACCCCGCAGCTGTGGTCATTACCGAGAACAATGATGCCAAATCAGGAGGGAAAAGGAACTCTTCATGCCTTATGTGCAGCGACATCCGCCGCGAAAATACAAAGCTTCCAACAATGCTGTCTATAAGGCTAGTTCTACACTCCTTTTATCGACCATCCATTGTTAATGACACGAAGCTTATTAGCCACTCAAATTATTCTCCCTCGGAGTACCGATATGGAAAAGACACTGCGCATTTTGCGCTCACTCTATCTTTCTATCTGTCTCTATTTTTTCGTAATTTTTTTACGAGGTACACTTGTCGTCCTACACAATGGCTAGTTTTAAGTCCTGCTATTTTTTTTTACCATGAAGAGCTATTAATAGCTATGAAGGGCCATGTCCTTACGGGAAATACTGAAGTTTGGTGTCGTGATGTCAGCCACGTGGAATAACGACTTCGTTTCTGTTAGAAACAATGGACATGACATTATGCACAAGACTGGGGTTACGCTCATTTGAGGTCCGCTTCGTATAGTAATGACTTGTTTCCTATTACAGTAATTTGTCCGCCAAATGCTTTGGTGAGTGGTAAATGGTGCAGGACCTTAATGACGAGTATGTATAGAAAATAAAAAAAGACGAGAGATGAGCTTGGTTAGGATTAATTTTCTAATCCTCGTGTTCATGGCCAGACAGTGAACTAGCGTAATTATGCCTGTTCGAAGAGTGGCATTGGTGGCGTCGTCTTTGCGATCATGTAAACGCATTGTTCCCGTAATTCTACATTCATTGAAGTCTCTATTTATGCAGCTTGGTGACCATTGGAAGACCGTTGGTGACGAATTATGTAGCTTCGCGTCATTCTTGTTGGACGATAAATGCATAAAATAAAACACCTGGAGTGACGTTACTATCGTGAAGTAGTGTTGCTGTCACATATAACATATACGCTAGAAAAAAAAAGTGGCTAATCGATGGCTTCAAGATTTCCTCTCCGAAGATCAGAATAACACAATTGATAGCGCGTTTCATAAACACTTGGCTAGAATAGTTCTAAACCGCAAGCAGTGAACAAAATCAGTGTCAGAGTCGTCGAAGGACCCCTTGTTTTTTTGCTATGCTTAATCCGTTTTTACAAACTACGACAGATCTGAATGGCTCAAGTGCATCACCATGGTTTCCATCTAGTATGGTTTCAAACAAAGCCTTTATTGCTTTGTTTCATATTGCACTGATTGTCAGCATAAAACATTCATTCATGTCCTGAGGGAATTTCGAACACAAAATGATTTAGCCAAATCACGCTTCGGCTATATCACGCTATTTGGCTATAGGGGAGAGAACGAATACAGAAAGAGAGAGAGAAAGGTGTAGAGAGAAAGAGAAATAGATATAAAGACAGGGAGAAAAGAGAAAAATAAAGATAGAAAGGCAGAGCGAAAATAGCCAGAAAGAGAAAGAGACAGAAAGAAACAGACACAAAAAGATAGGGAAAATAGGGCAAGCATATGTATAATATAGCATAGAATGGGATGGGAAAAAGATAGGTGAGGAGGCAATAGCCTAGCCAAGCCATGACCAGATAGGGGGCCACCATCTCTGCTGTGGGCCAGCCTCGCGCATGTTAGTGCAAGCCATAGGTCGACAAACTCACTCATGAGTTGACTCACTCAGACTCACTCAGACTCAGATCGAGCCGTGAGCCTTAGTCTGAGTGAGTCCGAGCGAGTAATCTTTATGTGAGTCTGAGTCCGAGTGAGTCCTGTTGAGGAAAATATTGGTGGGTCGAGTCCGAGTGAGCCCTAAGCGCAAAATATATTTATTCAGTGAGTCTGAGTGACCTCCACCTTTTATTGCCAGCCTATGGTACTAGCTACTCACCTCTCCGCATTACTATCAGCCTTATATTGGCTTACGTTTATACTAAAATCTATTCACACATACCTCGACGCAGTGGCGTTCATGAGCCACATCAATGTTTGTTAATCAGAGGCGTGAGTCAGGTGGGACGGGGTGCCATGATCTCCCCTCGCAAACTCTTTCACGAGATGTTCTTAATAGAAATATTGCATGTGAGTCGCATATTTCATAAAAACGTCCTTACTGGATTGCAAGCACTGATAACTCGTATATAACCTCTTCAGACCTGAGGAAAAAGTACTTAAGTTTAACTCGTATAAACTCTTTATTTTGAGCATTTGGGGGGTCACGAAACACTTTTCAGAAGAAGAAAAAAGCAAAAACTGCAATTTCGGAGGAGAAAATGGATGTACCCATTTGGGTACATCAGGCCTAAGCTGAATAAAAATCAAAAGAGCAATTTTTCTTTAGAAGGCAAGGAAACAGCTGACATTTAGGGTGTTTAACGCGGGTTTTCACGCTGTTATCTTCATTGTGGCATATTATCTGAAACTTTGGGGGCACATGCCCTCAAAAATGTCCCTGCATGCGAAATCGGGCCTCAATAGCTGGTATTGAAACCACTTGCTACGTTTTGGGACTTCCAGAGATAAGCCAATTTGAACGTCCAGCTCTACTGCATTTTTTAATTCTTGCATTTGCTGGACGTGTGTGTGTGTGAATTGGCGCTTTTGCCACTCCGTTCTTAAACTTCAATTGGTTGAGAACGTTTTTGCTGCAAGAGCTATGAGCTTGCAGTCATTCCTGCAGTCGATCCTGGGATTCATCGCCACTAGTTCCAAAAAGGGGGCAAATATCCTGATTGGCCACTTCTTTTTTAAGGGCTCACGTCCGTCCGGTGTCCGTCCGGCGTCCGTCCGTCCGTCCGGATGACCGTCCGTCCGTCCGGATGTCCGTCTGTCCGTCCGTCCGTCCGGATGTCCGTCTGTCCATCCGTCCGTCCGTCCGTCCGTCCGTAGTCCATCCGTCCGTCCGGATGTCCGTCTGTCCGTCCGTCCGTCCGGATGTCCGTTCGTCTGTCTGTCCGGATGTCCGTCCGTCTGTCCGTCCGTCCGGATGTCCGTCTGTCCTTCCGTCCGTCCGTCCGGATGTCCGTCTGTCCATCCGTCCGTCCGGATGTCCGTTTGTCCGTCCGTCCGTCCGGATGTCCGTCCGTCCGGATGTCAGTCTGTCCGTCCGTCCGTCCGGATGTCCGTCTGTCCATCCGTCCGGATGTCCCTCTGTCCGTCCGTCCGTCCGGATGTCCGTTTGTCCGTCCGTCCGTCCGGATGTCAGTCTGTCCGTCCGTCCGTCCGTCCGGATGTCCGTCCGTCCGTCCGGATGTCCGTCCGTCTGGATTTCAGTCTGTCCGTCCGTCCGTCCGGATGTCCGTCCGTCCGTCTGGATGTCCGTCCGGATGTCCGTCCGTCTGTCCTCCGTCCGTCCGGATGTCCGTCTGTCCGTCCGTCCGTCCGGATGTCCGTCCGTCCGTCTGGATGTCCGTCTGTCCGTCCGTCCGTCCGTCCGGATGTCCGTCCGTCCGGATTTCAGTCTGTCCGTCCGTCCGTCCGGATGTCCGTCCGGATGTCCGTCCGTCCGGATGTCCGTCCGTCCATCTGGATGTCCGTCTGTCCGTCCGTCCGTCCGGATGTCCGTCCGTCCGGATGTTCGTCTGTCCGTCCGTCCGTCCGGATGTCCGCCCGTCCGTCCGGATGTTCGTCCGGTGTCCGTCAGTCCGTCCGGATGTCCGTCTGTCCGTCCGTCCGTCTGTCCGTCCGTCCGTCGGTCTTTACGTCCGTCTTTCCGTCAGTGGAATGGCCACACGCTTTCGCCGAACACACTTTGGAATGTACAAAGTGTCCTTCAATTTTTTATGAATATCTGTGAATATCTTTCCCGAATTAAGGCACTTACGTGTCCGAAAGGTCCACACCACCCATATTGTTGCTGCATGCTTTGTTACAAGGGGGATGCTGTACATCTACTTTTTCTCCTCCTCTGACCTACGCGTACCCGAATGTGTTCTACCTCTTTTCGATTGGGCTTAGTCTGCCTCTTTCAAAATCGAGCCGCAACGTTGAACTTTGAAGCTCACTGGTTCATCACTATCTTCTTCATCATTATCATCATCACTGCTGCTAGCTGACCATTCACTGCTGCTGTGCAGGACGGACGGACGGACATCCGGACGGACGGACGGACATCCGTCCGTCCCTCCGGAGTCCATCCGTCCGTCCATCCGTCCGTCCGGATGTCCGTCTGTCCGTCCGTCCGGATGTCCGTTCGTCTGTCTGTCCGGATGTCCGTCCGTCTGTCCGTCCGTCCGGATGTCTGTCTGTCCTTCCGTCCGTCCGTCCGGATGTCCGTCTGTCCATCCGTCCGTCCGGATGTCCGTTTGTCCGTCCGTCCGTCCGGATGTCCGTCCGTCCGTCCGGATGTCCGTCCGTCCGGATGTCCGTCTGTCCGTCCGTCCTTCCGTCCGGATGTCCGTCCGTCCGTCCGGATGTCCGTCCGTCCGTCCAGATGTCCGTCTGTCCGTCCGTCCGTCCGTCCGGATGTCCGTCCGTCCGGATGTCAGTCTGTCCGTCCGTCCGTCTGTCCGTCCGTCCGTCCAGATGTCCGTCCGTCCGGATGTCCGTCTGTCCGTCCGTCCGTCCGGATGTCCGTTTGTCCGTCCGTCCATCCGGATGTCCGTCTGTCCGTCCGTCCGCCCGGATGTCTCTCCGTCCGGATGTCTCTCCGTCCGGATGTCAGTCTGTCCGTCCGTCCGTCTGTCCGTCCGTCCGTCCGGATGTCCGTCTGTCCGTCCGTCCGGATGTCCGTCTGTCCGTCCGTCCGTCCGGATGTCCGCCCGTCCGTCCGGATGTCCGTCTGTCCGTCCGTCCGTCCGGATGTCCGTCCGTCTGTCCGTCCGTCCGGATGTCCGTTCGTCCGTCCTTCCGTCCGTCCATCCGGATGTCCGTCCGTCCGGATGTCCGTCCGTCCGGATTTCAGTCTGTCCGTCCGTCCGTCCGGATGTCCGTCTGTCCGTCCGTCCGTCCGGATGTCCGTCCGGATGTCCGTCCGTCCGTCTGGATGTCCGTCTGTCCGTCCGTCCGGATGTCCGTCCGTCTGTCCGTCCGTCCGGATGTTCGTCTGTCCGTCCGTCCGTCCGGATGTTCGTCCGGTGTCCGTCCGTCCGTCCGGATGTCCGTCTGTCCGTCCGTCCGTCTGTCCGTCCGTCCGTCGGTCTTTACGTCCGTCTTTCCGTCAGTGGAATGGCCACACGCTTTCGCCGAACACACTTTGGAATGTACAAAGTGTCCTTCAATTTTTTATGAATATCTGTGAATATCTTTCCTGAATTAAGGCACTTACGTGTTCGAAAGGTCCACACCACCCATATTGTTGCTGCATGCTTTGTTACAATGGGGATGCTGTACATCTACTTTTTCTCCTCCTATGACCTACGCGTACCCGAATGTGTTCTACCTCTTTTCGATTGGGCTTAGTCTGCCTCTTTCAAAATCGAGCCGCAACGTTGAACTTTGAAGCTCACTGGTTCATCACTATCTTCATCATCATTATCATCATCACTGCTGCTATCTGACCATTCACTGCTGCTGTGCAGCTCACCCACAATGTCGCCTTCATCAGACAAGTCAATATCACTCTAAAAGAGTAGCTCTTGTATCTCCTAGTCACTGGGAAATCTGCTTGCAACACAAAACAAAATTGAATGTATTTTCAACGCAATGACCTGAAGTACCCAATTGGGTACATTGGTAAGTAAGTTGAGCTATCTCAGAGGCAACTCAAAGCAACAAGTCCGAAATTTCCAAGCGCCTTCTCTAGTCTATCATGATCGTTTGTACTCACTCCTTAACAAAATATATCTAGCATTTCATTAATTAAGAAAAATCTAATTTCACCTGGTCGACTGCGCGCGCTATCCTCGCATGACGCCGCCGTACTTTTGTTTACTGCGAGCGCGCACATGGGCATACGGAGACATGTCGTGGGCAATTTGTTAACTGGTGCTTCCGCTCACAGAAACATCAATTTTCGTCAAGCGGTCTTAAAACATGGGATCACAGCGCGCGTTTTTCAAATGTACCCATTTGGGTACCCACGGACTGAAGAGGTTAAAGGCACAGGATCAAAAGGCGTATCGTTGAGCACCGATTGTGTGAGATATAGGCGTTAAAGAGCATTTACACCACGATCCGAAAAGCTAATTTTACGACGGTGGACTCATGAGTCGACTCATTCAGGCTCACTCAGACTCAGGTCAAACCGTGAGTCTGAGTCTGAGTGAGTCCGGCTGAGCAATATGCTGGTGAGTTTGAGTCTGAGTGAGTCTGATTGAGTAAATGTTTAGTGAGTCTGAGTCGGAGTGTATCCTGTTGAGGAAAATATTGGTGGGTCTGAGTCCGAGTGAGCTCTCAGAGCAAAATATATTTCTTGAGTGAGCCTTGAGTGAATTCCAATATTTTTGCTGACCTATGGTGCAAGCTGCACTAATTTTTGTGACATGTACTTGTTGTCATAGCGTGAACTCGATCGCATGCTGACCTGAAATTTTATAGTACTAGCACAAAACTCGGCTTTTGCTGGAAAGTTAATACCTTTATGTACCACCTTTATGAAATCAGCAACTTTCCAACGAGTCCACCAACGGCATCTTACACGCCCACAGCCGTGTAGGTTCTTCAGCATCAACGAGGAGAAACCGCCACTGAGGTTCCATCGCAAATGCTAAGTCTAGTGAAGGAGCGGCAGCTCATTTTACTTAACGGTCAAAAGGACTTGTTGCGGACAAAGAAAAAAAGAAATGACGTTCACCGCAAATAGGCGGCCTACTTTTAACATTCTTGAATAAAAGTTGGATTGCTGTGGTTCGCATGGCGTCGAGGGATGCTGTTCCTGCAGATTGTGTTATGCAGAGCAGTATCACCCCACGCCACACGAATTTCAGCTATTCAGTCTGTGCCTGAGTACGCGTATATTTCTTTCTTTTTAGAGCTTGCTTTGAATAATACAATTTGTTCATTATGAGTCTTGTTTTTCGGTTCCCACGAGGATCGTAACAAAGGGATTCCACTGTACATTGTATGTATTCTAGCCAGAGCAAGCACCGGTGCGTTTGTTTCGTTCCGTGTTCTCCGTATCACAAGGGTGATTTAGCGCAGAGTATGAGCATCCAACTTCCTGAGTTCATGTAGCCACACGTAACCATTGTTCCTAAAGTAACGGTGAATTACACGCCGCTAGCAGTAGAGTTGCGATATGGGTCATTTGGTGCATATTCTTGAAGTTTTGGAGCCAATACAGAGAGACGATAAGTGGTACGCACAACGACTGGGTTATCAACTGCGGTTTATTTTAAACAACCATTTCGTAAGAAACCAGGTGGGCATGCGCAGCTCAGGTCTATCACAAACATAAAGCACCATTGGTAACGAGATAAATGAAGTGACTAACGCCAGTATGATAACATACTTAGTTCCTTCTTGATCAGTGAGAGAGATGGTGGGCTTAGGCAGTTATGCTCTTGCATGCTTCGAGAATTTCTGTCAACTGTGTGCTTGCCTCTACGAAGAATTTTAACATTTGAAAAAATTGGAACCCAGCCTCATTCCTGAGAATGGCGAGACAATAAGTATCGCCATTCTCAGGATGAGGCTGGGCAGTTCCGCGACCACGCACAAATTACGGTTTTCAAACACTCTCCTACTGTCTTCCTTCAACACTAAACAAATATAAACTATGTGATGACAACATACGTTACCTTTCTAAAAAGACACTGTGTCAACTAATTTTACGAATGTCAACCTAGCTTCTGTGTTTGTTGAAATGTGTGTTTCTTACTGTTTTTTTTTATCGCTTTGCTTTGTGTATCTCTATTGCAACAAGTGAGAATTCTTGTTAATGTTGCTGCTGCTGTTATTGTACGGGGAGGTGGGACTAGTCAAGCTGCCTATATGCAGCTTTTATCCCACCATCCTTGCTGTTTAAACATGTTTTGGTAACTATGTGGCAATAAACTTCACTTCACTTCACTTCACTTCACTTTAAATCATGCTAGCGCAGCATATCTGTCTCTTTCGATCGGTTTTCGACAAAGGATGCCCCGAAGAGCGGGAATGTTTTTAGGGGCGTTCTTTTTTTTTCTGTGTTTCATGCTAACTAAGTGGTTGCGGTTCCTATTCACCAGTGAATAACTTTGTGCAATCTATATTCCTCACTGCTCAGGGATCAGCAAAAACACTGATATACGACAGGCAGACCTTAACGGCATGTCTGCACGTGGCGTGTGTCGTTGATTCAGAAGTTGCCATCCTCTTTAGCAGTCTCCGGCAAGAGGTCTTCATTATTGCATAGACTCGCAATGTTGACTCCGTCATCAGGATGATGTGTATCTGTTTGTGCTACTTTTAAAGATGTGCGGAGCGCACAATTGCGCAAGGGGTCATCTTAAGGACCAGCAAGAGGCCGAGCAAATTAGTGACCATGAGTCTCCAGCGAGGTATGCAGGGCGGCCAGTCTTTGACATCTACCACAGTAACGAGGTTCATCGTTACTCAGCTAGTAATTGCGTGTGCCGTACGTACGTTCTACCTCAAGACGACTGTAGAAGACGTCATGTTTTTTTTTATTTCTTCGTTAGCTATTGATTTAACGTTCCCAAAGTGGGGCCTGATTACAGGGAGCTTGTTAGGAGTTCCAGCGTCTCACTACAGTGCCTAGTGCACTCTCAGGTCATTGCGTAAGGAGAGCGTCATGTATAGAAGAGCGGAGCGTGCAACGCACTCCTGCTTTATAGTCCGCATGGACGTCGCAAATAAGTCTGCTAGCCATCTGTCGTTGACGTATCCGTACCAACACATCGTATATGTATCATGTGCTGGTTAGTCGCACAAATGGTTGGCGCGCAGAAGTGACTATAAATCAAGAAATGCGGTAATATTCTACAATGCCCGAAAGCGTACCAAGCTGACTGCTTTGTATATTACAGCCAACAATACTGCACAAATACAATGTTCAAAACAATGCAAGAAGCGTGAAGAAGATGCACTCAGGACTAGCGCTGGCTGCCAACTGCTTTTGTTTATTCTGAAAACAAACTAATATATTCAAAATGGAGTACATGCGGTAGGGAAACTTATCGATGCTTCTAGCAGCGCATGCCTTTAGCGGCGCAATTTTGTTTAGTCAAAAAAGATTAGTTGTGGTGATAAAAACACTTGTTTTCTTTAGATTAATCGAGGGCGCGCTTACACATGCTTCATCTTTACACTTAATTTTGAAAGCTTCAAGCACTTCGCGTGTTGTCTGGTCTTTTTTTGTGCGCAGCGTCCCTAAAACGTTGTAGGAAGACAAACTTTGCGCATTCGATGGGCGAATAGCTGCCGCTTTCGGCTCACATGTTGCTGGCGCACTCGCGCAGTCGGTTGTTCAGGCAACTGCCCATATGGCCCGATATAGGTACTGCCACACGATGTCTGGATCTCATATACTTATTGAAATCTGCATGCGACATAGTTTCGTAGAACGCTTCTTGACACAACACTTGTTCGATGAATTCTTTCCATTCATCTTTTTTCAAAGGGAGCTCAGTTTGCTGGGGGCCGAAAATACAACATGAACCTCAGCCCGCCCAGCAGCCTTCTTGATGCGGTGAGAGGCGTTACGCGCATTCTGAATAACCACACCCTTAGAATATGAACCCAGATTCTAGAATTCTTAATCCGATGGTAGGAAGCAGCCTGTGTCACATTAAATTGCTGTGTCAGGGTCTGCGGTTTCAGGGCGTGTTAAAGATTCCGGCAGAAGCAAAGAAAATCGAACCCACGCATTCTGCATGGCAGTGAAAACTTTTACCACAAAAACCACGCCAGTGCTTCAAGCTATTTCGGAAAAAGATGCTATACAAGCGCCACGTTAAGACAAAGGAAATTGGGGTGCCAGTGTCGGCTATCCGCTTTTGCATTAAGATAGAAAACACTACATATCATTACACTCCTCAAGCTACAGTCAAGCGTAGCGCAAATACGCCGACGAGAATTACGTATCATCTGTACGTCATTGCACCGTAGCTCTCTGCTCTAACATGAGCGCCGACGTTTCGTCTGAATATGAGCTACCTTTACATGCCAGTGCACTCGGCATACCTGGTAAGCGCACGATAGGCGCACAAGTACTCAATTTACACGGATATATCAAACCATCTCGTAACGCTTGACTCAAGGCGAGAAATGCGCCCTAGACTGCCAATGTCCAACAGCGTCGAATGAAATTGATTGCCCCAATACGAGGATATGCAGTTTTTTTTATTCCCTCACCAGAATATAGGGGCCGTTTTGCTCATTCTAAGTATTGTTTCATATAAGCAGTCGTAGAGGCTGCTCAGGCAACATGACAGCTTGGCACAAACTCTGGTTTGTCTATCTAATGAGAAAAAAGCATGGGGCATTGCCGCTTGAAGGCGTTTTGTGTTTTTTGTTTTGCCTATATATGAAACACAGGAAAAAAGACAACGCAAAGTGAAGGGTAACGTTGGTGAGAAACATTTTTTTTCTTAGAAGAAAATGGCATTAACTCTTGATCACCGATCGCCAAGTTATATTTCTACAGCCTAACAGAATGTAGATACCTTGTTTATCAATGGAAGCTTTAGTTGGCAAAAAAGCAACACTACAGAGCACTTTATTGTATAGCCCTTCACAAGTGTTATAACCATGACCTGTGTTATGCAAGCCAACGAGAATTTTTTTCTCTCAAACTAGAGAGCCGCAGGACCCTGGCTGTTTTTTTCTTTTTTTTTTTTGGGGGGGGGGGGGGGGGGGGACACGCCGCATTAGATGGGCCTTCCTAGTAAGAGCCCAAGGGCTTCTCTTCAACTCCAGCTGTCAAAATATTTTGATTTCTTTGGCGCTTTCGCCCATTTTTTTCTCCTTTTCTCACCGCATTTGTATTTGTGTTTGTTCCATGCCGGAATGAGTACGGCGGACACATAAGGACAATGGTGATGTTTGCTTTTTCTCTTCTGAAGCGTCTCGTTGTCTTCCGAAAGTCGTGAGATGTAGCAGTTCCCTTGATACTTTTGTTGCTAGTCGTTGTCGCGAAGTATATGCTGCCTGTCCGGAGATGCTTCCATTGTGAACGAGAAAAACAAGAGGTGCGAGAACTTGCAGCCATGCGTTGCATCAACTCTTCGTGATCATCCTTGTGTTCAAAGGACTAATAAAAGGACAAAAACACCGAACAGTTGCAACGTAAGTGTAAGCGAAGACGGGTCCGCCAGTGTTTCTATCGGATCGTCTCGCCCGGGCATTGCCTACACGCAGTAGCAGAGGGATATTGCGATCGATAAGTCTTTCGCAACACGCGAATTCTGTCTGCCAGCCGTGGAGCATTGTTCTGCTTTCGGAAACGGAGGTGACTACGAGGTTGGGTCCACAGCCTTGTCTTCAACCTACGCTCGCTGCATAATTATGCATCGCTTCTATGACGCAAGACAAATAACGTGATGCTGTGTAACAGAGACAAAAAGCGTGAGTGCAGCTTGGTGCTTGATGGCACTCGGTTATAGACAACACAAAAGAATCCAATATTTGGTTTTTTCAAAGGTAATGGCGCAAGCAGGGTTGCCGTTGGTGGCTACTTTGCGCCAAATTGGCTACTTTTGGACCCCGTTGGCGACGAAAATTTCCAGTTGGCGCCATGGCTCTTTTTTAAACTTGTGGTTTTACTTATTGAAAGCGGTTTTCTTTATTCATAAATAATAAGGACTCTGTTGATAATACCGCTTCTGTTCTATTTGGCTAGAAATTCGGCGATAATATCAAATGACATGGCTACTTTGGCCACTTTTGGCTTGAGTTCTGGCGCCTTTTCATGTCCACCCAACCGCAACCCTGGGCGCAGGCACTAAGGCGGTATTCAGTATGTGCCCACTTCCATGTGCAGAACCTCCACGCTCGGTACATTCTCAGCTCTGCGAGCCTCCCTGTCTGTATGGTGTTAAATGGGAAGGCACTTGGGCTTCGCTGCGCCGCCTTCTTCCACAGGCAACCTATTACTGCTACTTACGATGTATTAAGGCGAAATCCTTATATGCCTCATCAAAACCGAAAAATGACTGTCAGCGCCGGCGTCAAGTCTCGTCGTCAGTGGCGTCAACACCAGTGACTAAGAAAATCATCACGTGATTATGTCACCCTCTGTCGTCCTCGTGACGTCGCAGATCGCCAAAATTGATGACGTCATCATGACGTTACATCACAATGCAGTGGCAGCGCAACCACACAAGGCCAGAGTAATGAAGGTACACAAAACACAGCCCTGACACAACGCTGATTCCTGTACCTTCTTTACTCTGTCCGTGTGTGGTTGCGCTGCTGGTCCATCATGAAGTACAACCAACTAACCCAAGTTTCAGTCTTATGACGTCACATACCGTGACGTCAAATGATGGCGTCATTCCATGACACTGTAGCCTTGGGCAAAGGTGGGCCGATCACAGAGACAATGGAAAACGATGGGAGGCGCATAAATCCTGCCGTACCTGTGATCCTGGTAGAAGCGTCAAACCAAAGTTACGCGCAGAAAGCCTTCGGAGGGGGGGGCAGGCGAGAGTGAATACGTTGACTGAAGAGAACTTACACTTCTTTACTTTATTCACAGTGAGGGCCTCGTTCTCGCAGACTTGATGCCTTTAGGTATATGCGAGGGATTATTAGTCAGCTGCCAGCTCGTAATAAGGTCACGTGCTACGTGACGCCAAACAGGCAAAAAGCGTGTTCCACACTCGCCGCCATGGCAACAGGCGGCGCAGACTGACGCGCCCACGTTTGAATGCACATATATACCCTATAAAAGTGGACGGAGGGATGACCGCCACCGTAGCTCAGTGGTAGAGCATCGCACGCGTTTTCGAAGGTCGCAGGTTCGGTCCCTGCCGGTGGCAAGTTATCTTTTCGTCCACTTTTCTTTCTTCACAGTTACATTACAATTACTTCTAATAACATCCCCTATACTTTCCTTGGCATCATTGTCTGTTAGTTCTCATAAATATGGTAATGTATGTGTATATAGCAAGGGGTTGGAAAGGGATAGATGGTGAGGAGGAGTGATGCGAGGCTGAGGAGGAGAGAAAGAAGAAGAGGTGCGGGCGCCACTCCATCACAAGTGAAGGTTTCCTTTCCCGTAATGGATGCCGAGCAGGCTGTACGTTTTGAACGCCAACGCTCGCTTGCCCCTGAACACCAGCGTCGCCGAAAGACGGATGAATCCTACAGCGTTCGCGTTGATTGCAAGCGCACACATTTTTTTAGATGCGAAGCAGCTCTTTGACTAGGCTGTGTAACGCTGACCCTCCGTCCGTGCGTCCGTACGAACGCGCCGCAACGCGCTCTCCCCTCGCCGCAGGTGTTGGAGCGGTGCCAAGTAGGTCACGCCGCAGCTGCGCGTTGACGTCACGCTCCCCTCGCAGTGCGCGCTGACGTCACTCTCTCCCTCGCCTGCCGCGCGCTCGCCGCAGCTGCCGCCTGACGCGCGCCTAACGTACGCGTTGAAACATGTCTGTACGTGTCACCTCTCTCTCGCTTCACCCTCTCCACCGCTCCCATGCGCAACGCTGCTGCTTCGCATCCCATCAGGGTTCTCTTTGGGAAGATGGTGTAATTTTTTCTACAGCACATACATAGCAGGGTCGAATTCCCAAAACAACTCTTTCATAAGTGCGTTTTTCGATTGATCAGCCGGCTTCACTAATTATATGTCCCGCATCATGATTAGCTGAAACATTAGCTTATAAAAAAATTTAGCATAAGAAGTTTGCTTGAATACGGTCCTTGTACTTATGATTCAATAATACCGAGATATAGGGCTCCACTAGGGTTAGCCGTATATAATTCATGTAAACTCGTCCCACCTACTTTATTCTACTTGTTTGCTTACAAGGATGCCATTATTTACCGCTGAACTTTTCGCTAACAAATGCTGCAGCTCAAAGCAGGCATATTATTAGCCGGTCTGGCATCGGCGTGCGTATTCTTTTGCACTTGTTCGTCGTTTCGAAAACACTAGTGGGAACCACTTGTACTAAATACGCAAGTGACTCATTGTTTTCTATACGATTCACACAGGAAGCTACTTGAGGCGTCACAAGCACTCAGCAGCATTATATATGACTCACCATAGGGATCTTACATGTGCCTACGAGCCTGTTGATCCTATATGCGTCCTAGTTCCTTTGTCAGTGTTGTAGTGTTCTAGACAAGGCAGTATGTTAGGTTATTGTATCGCAGTAATTCGCGATTTTTGTTCTTTCGAGCAGTTCGTTGTGTATACTGCGCCTGTTTTGAACATTGCTGTGTTTCTAGGGCAAAAACTATAACTTCTGCGAA
>JALIZH010007315.1:0-98554 GCA_030522465.1 Rhipicephalus appendiculatus
GTCGTCACTGAAGGAAAGAAACGGCACATCGCGCACTCCTGAGGGATGCGGTAACCTACGCCTGTGCTCCTGCATACACCACCACACTGCGCTTCAGCAACATGGGAAGCAGAGCTTGAGCCACGAACGCGCGCAGGCGTTCGGCGTCCCGCTGGCCTCCGTCTCGCTCCACCAAGGCGCCACATTCGTCCGTCGACATCGCCGCTTACTGCAGCAGTTTTATTGGTCGGTGCTATCGCACTCTAGGTCCTCGGCGGCGAAACACCGTTGGTGCGTGTGGAAGCGCACTACTCCGACAACGAGCCATCACAGGCTAACACGAAGCGAAAGGCTAGAGTGACACATAACTGCGTCTAGGGCGACTCCCCGATGCTAGCGCGGGCAGCGTTTGTTGCTGCTATCGAGACGCTTTCACCATCACCTCCGAGATTGCGCGCGGGCACGCAATCTCGGACGCTATGCTTTAATTAACTGCTTCGTCGACGAATCGTTCTCTATCGATGCTAGTGTCGTGCTTCATTACTTCTCTTCGTCGCTCACAGACGGCGGTAGTGCCCGCCGCCGCCAACAGAGACCACCGAGCGAGAGAGATTGTGTGAGAGATATAAGGCGCGTTGGTAACATGTTCTCCGTCTGTTTCTTTAGCTCAGTCCGCAGAGCGTCGGGCGCTTACCGTCGCGGGCTGAGGAGGCGTAGGTTCGATTCCGCGTGGGGGGGAACATTTTTCTAAAAGTTTGTTATTTCTCATTTGGTGGCGTTCATTTTATCTAAGTCATATCCGTGACGGAAATACGTCACTGAGGTCTTGGTGGGCCCCGGCATAAAACACTTTCATGTTAAAAAATCAAATTCAGCGGAACGCAGGACCACCAACGCATCACTACTACAGATATATTTTTCTTTCTTATGAGGTATGCTTCTAGCATCTTTCGCTCCATCACCTCCTTGCTTCTACGTAGACTGATGATATTGCAAAATCTTCCCTCGCATCCACACGCCCTGCAGTGCATAAGCGAATGTGCCAAAAGATTGTTCTTGATCGAAAGATCATGCTCCCTCGCTCGATCGTTTCCTCATCGGCCGGTCTGGCCGATGTGAACCCTTCCACAGGATAGCGGAATTGCATAGACCACTCCCCATCGCACAGGTGACGTAGGGCCTCACATGCCTCTTACCGCACGGGGCAGGCACGGGTCCTCTTGAAACCTGTGGGCACAGGCCTGACAGTTTCCTTGGCGCAGAAAACACCATATGTACTTTGTACCTACTGACCACCTTTAAGGTTGTGTGCAACCTTACGGGCGTACGAGACACCTACTGGTCTTTTATCGAACCACTGACATTCCTAATTTTTTCCCTTTGACCTCTTGAGACAGAGATTTAGCCGTTGCCGGAACGACCAAGTGAGGATACCCAGCTGAACATGGCCGGCAGACCTGGTTGTCAAAGCTCTCCTGAGTTCTGTGAGGGCAAGACTTAGCCAACACACCTTCCAAGCACTTAAAAGCAATAGCTCTCATAACTACTTTCGATTGGGCAACATGATAGGGCATCAGCTATTTGCATGAACAAGGCCAGTAGGCTCAACAGATCTGCTCGTCCGTTACAGTCAGGCTCAAATCTAAAAACTGAATTTTGTCGTTAGTACGAAGCCTATGTGTGAAGGACAGCTCCTTCGCATGTTGTCGAAATTTCTTTAAGATTTCGTCCACCAAGTTGGTGTTTGTTAAACCTGGTTTAGCTTTAATACTACCAAGAAGTCGGTCACATACCTGTACACCTTGCGCTCACTTGCATTGTCAAGAGCCTGAGGTACCACTCTGTCAAAGATGCTAAAAACAAGCTGCACAGTAGGTGCCACACACGAACCGATACATATCCTTTTGTGTTGAAGATAAACCTGCCCTTCACGCGTCACAAACGTCGAAGACAGATAAAGTTCTAATGGGGTCATGAAATTATAAACAGTTACCCACACTCATCTCAAATGCCAAGACGCCATTATCTCCAATCCTAGCTTTCACTACTTTGAACAGTTCCACATGCGGCACTGAATATAATAGATCATCTACCGAGAACGAATACCCGCCCCCCTTTAAATAAAAAAACTATCAAAGGGATCTTCCACAAGGAGCATACTAAGTTGCTTTAACAGATACCTGCTCACTAGATTCCCCTCACGGTCACTACGGCTTATATGTAATGCTTTAGACTAGGGGTCGGCAACCTTTTGAGACGGAGGGCCGAGTTGCTTGAAGCCGACACGGCGGGGGGGCCCCATGGCAAAGGGGCAGGGGTTGCAGGCAAAGGCAGGAAAATTCGGCGTATAGAGAAAATTGTAACAAAAAAAAAATAGAGATATAGAAGCGATATTTATTTTCAGCACACCTGTCACAAAGTTGCAATTTACAAACATATGTTATAAGCGATACCAATATGAAGTAAAACTGCTGTGTTTGCCTTCAGATAAGAAGTGAAAAGGGGTGAGAGCAAGTACGGATGTCATGTCGAGGGCTGCATTATACTGCCCCGAGGGCCGCAGGTTGCCGAGCCCTGCTTTAGACCAAGGTGTTCTTTCAGACAGTATGAAAATTGCAAGAGTGCGTTTTTTTTTCTACCACGACAACATTATTATTTAATAATATATTTTTTCATTCCTTTGTTTTATAACTATTGGAATATTTGATAAACTACAGAGATGAAATTTTTTTACAGTGAAAGAACAGTTCGGGTTTCGCGAGGGGAGGTCAATGAAAATGGCACTGTTTAGCCGAACTGAAAAAAAAATTCATTGCAGATGAAAAGCGATTCACTGTTGGACTTTTCTTGGATTTCAAGAAGACATTTGATTCCATTACACATGATATTTTAAGCATCATATCTGAGGCATGGTGTATGTATGCTCGTGTTGTCAAGCCTTTCTGTGTCCTTCGTCTTTTGCGCTGTTTCCAAAGTGAACCCAAGCCACTTAGCCCAAGTCTGCCTTTTGCTGCAGATATTTTATTGTGTAAGCTGCCGTTTTATGGCCTTCGATAAGCTGCTTTAAAACTACTTCGTAGTTATTTTTCCCATGGATTGCAGTACACATGTTTAAATGGCTATCAATCTCATCTATAACAGTTCTTATATGGTGTACCACAAGGGTCTATTCTAAGTCCAATATTCTTTATTATCTCATATAATAATGATAAAATCGGCAGGCCATAAACTCCTGCAATTATTCTATGCGCCGATGGTACTAAAGCGTTTTTTCTCTAGCATGCGTCTCGATAAGATACGCGTTGAAGCTAATACAAGGCTACAAGATTTATGACTATGCTTGAATATAGGTGAACTAAGATTGAATGTTACTAAAACTACTGTCATTGTATTCAAGGCATGCAACACATCTCATTATCCTTAACTATCGATTACATTTGAAACTAATGTAATTGAACGTGTTTCTCTTTACAAGTTTCTAATTGTCTTTTTTGAAGGACACTTGAATTGCTCAAAGCATATTCGTGCAGGTTATGCCAACATACAATGGTCTCTCGGTGTATTCCCGAAACTTAGAAACCCTTTGCCAGATGTTTGAAATGGCAGTTATATTACACCCTAATTATTTCAAATCTTCACCCCTGTATACTGATTGGGGCGTCGACTAGCAAAGCTAATCTTGTGAGATTGATAACATTGCAGAAAAAGGCGATATGATATGCCGGAAACCTTTCATACAACACAGGTTTGTAATTTTTAGAACACTCGAGATCTGTTTTCAAAGTGAACAAGCTTGTGGGTTGAATTTGCCCTATGATGATCTTTAAAGAAATTAAACTTAATTCTTCTAAATATATCAAACTGCAATTAAGTAGCAATATACCTTATCAATTAAGGCACGACGCTTACAGAATTCCGCTTGTGTGAACCCCTATGGAACCCAAACGCTAGATACCTTATTATCAGTCTTCTCAACACGCATAAACATGTCATAGAACTTATAGAGAAATCATTGTCCCACAAATCTTTAAAAAATGCCACATTTTACCTCCTCTCCTACCCTCAAGATTAAAAAATTGGGTGTGTAGTAGTTATATGTACCTTATATTTTGTTATTTGTAGTTTTATGACGTTTCTTTATGAGTGTAAAAGTATGCATTCTGTTCACCTTGTGCAAAACTGCGTTTCCTATGTATCAATAATGTGTAATGCTCTGAGTGTGTGCATTAGGGTGCTACGGTCCCACCAGGCAAAGCAGATGTGCATTTTGCCCTTGTATCTGAGATATTTTTGTCTGGACATAAAGAGCTGAACATTGAACACATAATATCTATTGCGTAAATGAAAAGTATGAATAAACATCCCGCCTTCAGGCGCTGGCATTTGTAAGAGCACATGTGCTTTTTATCAAGTCCGAAACTTACCTAAGTTTAATATGCACCAAATCTGAGGGATGGTGTCTCTATCCAAAGAGGGTACTTGACACTCATCGCATTACTTAAAAAAAATAACTTCTTGCCCTTTGTATATATGCATTGTACTCTATCTGCATGCAAGAGCCTTTTTTAAGAATTACCTCATGTCTTACTGAAGTTCTGCACCACTCTGCGCAAAATGCTTGGAAATTTCGCAAGCATCCGTAGCGGTTAGGTTGTTACTGCGCCCAGCGAGTGTCTCGAAAGAAGCGGCTTCGATTCCGGCCGGGTTGGACGCATTTTCATAGAGGCGATATGCTATATGTCTAGGCACTGTGCCAGGTCAGTGCGCGTTGAATACCCCCCTGGGCAGCTTGTAAAAATTATCCGGTGTCTAAGCTACGGTGTCTGTCATAGGCTGAGTCACTTTGAGAAGTTAAACTCTAGCACAGCAAATGAACACAATGTGGATAGTTGGCTTTGTGATGGTCCAGGTCAAAACGTACAGCGTGAAAGCGACAAACTAACAGAAAACAGAAATACAGGTCACTGATTCTCACGAATATTTGCAACGAAAAACGAGGTACCGCATATACATATATCCCTTGTTCGCACACGAGCACCACTCCCATATAACTGAAGTACGCAGGCTGTTCCAGATATTAACTCCTTTGCAATGGTATTAAAAGCCACAAGAAGCACTGCACATGCTGAGAGATAACAAAGAACTTTAACCAAGAAGTCTAGCTCTTTAGGTGATAATGTTTTTTGAGGGTGGGCTGATACAGGCATCACCCAAATACGCAGTATTCTCAGCTTCAATAATTTTGCGCCTTAAGCGGTCCCTGTGCATGCTGACTAATTATATTTACTGGTGTAATTGTTATCGGTTACAAACTAGTCAAAACGAACGCTCTCTTCTGAGTGCAATCGCAGTTATCCACTCTGTTTCCCTGTCTCAAAGCAGCCTGCCTTATGAAAATGTTCGACATAGCCGTAGGGTGAATAAAATATCTTTGTCCTCAATCGCCACACCGTGTTCAAATACATAAAGCAGCATTGTGCACTTCTTAGGCGGATGCTGTAATCATTCACATAGCCGATGAGTATTACCGGCTATCTTCTCGTAGATACTACATTTTCCTAACAAAGTAACCTTCTAAATAAGCCGCAATGGAGTAATTGAGCAGGTGCTTTACTGCAGACGTGCATCTTGGAGAAGATGTTAGCGATGGGAGCAAGCTGGACGCCATGCGTTTATATGTGATGCATGAAACAAGGTTACCATGGCACAGTCAAGCGAATTCATGACAATACACGATATAATTATATTCTCAGCGTTTGAAAATATCGCATTGCCTTACTTGAAATTTTAAAATGTTAAAGTGCTCACGCCTCGCATACGAGCAAGCCACTTCGAAGTGACCAAATGAAGTACAAAAGAAAGTTTTCTTAAATGCAGCGCCGCCTAGCCAGCGTTCTTCCGATTATCAAAATGCAAAAAGATACACAAGAGGGTACGAGTAAGTGTTGCCACGCGCCAACTATCGACCTCGACGATCTGATCGGCGGCCACAGCGTGACAGCTCTCGTCGATACTGTAGCCAACTATTCCGTCATCAGTGCGCCGTTAGCCGCAAAGTTGGAGAGTTAGGACTGCTTGGGAAGGCCCCGAAATCCCGGACAGTTGGAGGGCGCCTTGTAACGCCGGCAGGAATCTGCACAGCGAGAGTCTCAATTGACAACTGGATTTATCCCGCAAGCTTCGCAGTACTACAGCGGTGCTCTAGAGATGTCATCCTTGGTACGGACTTCTTAGGCCTTCATGGGGCAGTCATCAATCTGCGATCTAAGTCGATAACGCTATCTGCAGGAAAAGCACGACCGCTGCACACGCTGCCACAAAAGCACGCCTTGAATGTGCCAGACGACCAAGTCACCATGCCCCCTCGCTCCAGCGTCAGCATTTTTGTCGGCACTCAGAAATCAACAGACCAGCACGGCGTCGTTGAAGGCGACCAACACCTGTTGATCAACCGCGAAATTTGCGTCGCCAGAGGAATAGCCGAGCTGCGAGGAGGCAAAGCAAATGTGATGCTCACGAACTTCAGCAATGAGTATAAGCACGTGAGCAAAGGCACGACGGTTGCCACCATCGAAGAAATTGTGGGAGCCAGCAACGCTTTCGCCCTCACCGAGTCTACCGAACATGCTACGATGAATCGAGGTCCGCAAGAAGATTTCGATGTCAATCCGAGCCTTCCGACTCATAAGCAAGAATAGCTCAAAACCCTGCTCCTGTAATACGAGGACTGCTTTTCATCGTCGTCAAGAACTCAGCAGACACCGGTCGCAAAACATCGCATCATAACAGAAGAAAGTACCAGGCCACATCGTCAGGGCTCTTACAGAGTTTTGACGCGAGAACGTGAGGCCATAAAGAAACAAGTCGACGAAATGCTACACGACGTCATCATCCACCCTTCCAAGAGTCCTTGGGCGTCACCTGTGGTTTTAGTGAAGAAGAAGGACGGAACCCTGCGTTTCTGGGTCGGTTATCGCCGCCTGAACAAAATAACGAAGGACGTGTACCCTCTCCCACAAATAGACGACGCCCTAGATCAACTCCACAACGCAAAATACCTTTCTTCGATGGACCTCGAGACCGGCTAGTGGCAAATCGAAGTCGACGAGAGAGACCGAGAAAAGACTGCCTTCATAACACCGGACGGCATGTTGGAGTTCAAGGTAATGCCCTTCGGTCTTTTTTCGGCACCTGCGACTTTCCAATGAGTGATGGATACAGTATTGGCAGGCTTGAAGTGGCAAACTTTCCTTGTTTACTTGGACGACGTCGTCGTGTTTTCCTCGAATTTCGACGAACACCTCCAGCGCCTTGAATCCGTACTTCAAGCAATCAAGAACTCCGGGCTCACCCTGAAGCCAGAAAAGCGCCGCTTCGCCTACAAGGAGCTCTTGTTTTTGGGTCACGTGATCAGCAAGACTGGAGTGCGCCCAGACCCGCAGGAAACAGCTGCCATCGCCGCTTTCCCGCCACCCACCGAGAAGGCCGTGCGCCGATTTCTCGGCTTGTGCGCCTATTACAGTCGCTTTGTGAAAGACATTTCACGGATAGCCGAGCCACTATCGCAGCTCACGAAGACCGACGTCGAATTCAGGTGGCAAACAGCGCAAGTCGAAGCATTTCATGAAATGAAACGACGCCTGCAGACGCCTTCGATACTTGCGCATTTCGACGAATACGCCGATACGGAGATTCACACCGACGCAAGCAGCGTAGGACTCGGCGCCGTCCTTGTGCAGCGGACGGACGGACTGGAAAGGGTTATCAGTTATGCTAGCCGGTCGCTATACAAGGCAGAGGCCAACTATTCCACAACAGAAAAGTAGTGCCTCGCCATCATCTGGGCTACGTCAAAGTTTCGCACCTACGTTTACGGCAGGCCTTTCAAATTTGTGAGCGATCACCACGCCTTGTGTTGGCTAGCTAACTTGACGGACCCTTCAGGTCGTCTCGCTAGATCGAGTCTAAGGCTTCAAGAATTCGATATCACCGTCGTTTACCAGTCCGGACGAAAGCACTCTGATGCCAATTGCTTGTCTGGCGCCCCCGTCAACCCACCTCCGCACGACGACCAGGAGGACGACGTCTTCTTGGAAACCATAAGTGCCGATGACCTCGCCGAACGACAGCGAGCCGACCCTGATCTCAGGGCCCTCGTGGAGTACCTCGAAGGCAAGACCGCCATTGTTCCGAAGGCCTTCAAGCGAGTACTTGCGTCGTTTTTCTTGCGAAACGGCGTTCTCATAAACAAGAATTTCTCGCCATATCGAGCCAACTACTTTCTCGTAGTGCCTTCAGTCTTGCGACCAGAAGTCCTCCAGGCTCTGCACGACGACCCGACGGCTGGACACCTCGGACTTTCCCGCACGCTCGCAAGAGTACAGGAAAAGTACTAATGGCCACGCCTTGCCACCGACGTCGCTCGATACGTGAAGACTGGAGACTGTCAGCGACGGAAGACACCACCGACTAGGCCAGCCGGACTTCTGCAGCCCATCGAGCCACCTCACCGGCCGTTCCAGCAAATCGGCATGGACTTACCGGTGCCGTTCCCGACGTCGAATTGCGGACACAAATGGATCATCGTAGCCGCTGACTACCTCGCCTGCTACGCCGAGACAGGGGCCCTGCGCAAAGGCAGTGCATCCGAGGTAGCCAAATTCTTCGTTGAAAATATCGTCCTGCGTCATGGCGCCCCGGAGGTTCTCATCACCGACAGAGGTACGGTATTTACTGCTGACCTCACTCAGGCGATCTTGGCATACAGCCAGACAAGCCACCGCGGGACGACAGCGTAGCACCCACAGACCAATGGCCTCACCGAGCGCCTAAACAGGACCATCGTCGACATGCCGGCCATGTACCTCGACGTCGGACACAAGACGTGGGATGCCATCCTTCCGTACGTGCCCTTCGCATTCAACACCGCCATGCAAGAACGGTGCGAATGACGCCGTACAAGTTGGTCTACGGAAGGAACCCGGCAACAACGCTCGACGCCATGCTGCCCAACGTCACTGACGAAGAAATCCTCGACGTGACTGTCTACCTTCAGCGCGCCGAAGAAGCCCGACAACTCGTCCGCCTATGCATCAAGAATCAGCAGACGACTGACAGCCGCCGCTACGATCTTCGACGACGCTTCGTGGAGTGCCAGCCTGGCGACCGCGTTTGAGTGTGGACGCCCATACTACGACCTGGACTTAGTGAAAAAAGTCACAGTTTCGCCACAAGGCGAAGCAATGAATGCGATAGCAACATATTGGAATGTCAAGCAGGTTGAAACGTGCAGCGCGCTGCTCACGCACACATGACGCACGAAAACAACACGCACAGGACGAGAGCGAACTAACAACATTCACAGCTCGCACTTAACGCGCTGCTCAAACAAAAACGACGCACGAAACGTATTCACAGGTACAGACGAGCGCGAAGTAAGAAGTGTCACAGTTTTTACTTCGCTGTGTTTGAAAAGCGTGCTCTTTTCGCAAAATGGGGGGACTGCAGCGAGCGAAGTGACCTTCGTGCGATCGGTGACTACAACGCAGTCGTTCCGGCGAAAGGCTACGGCGTACTATTCTCCCGACCGAGAGATAAGCGCGCGCACACAGGCGTCTAACTCTCATGCCCCACACATGGCAAAGTTTGCGCACGGAGAGGACCGCCTGAGAGCGCGCGTCGCGACGAGTGGGGGGGCCGACCTAAAGCCCCGCGGAGCGCGCCCTCTGCGCCATCTCGCCGGTAATGCTGAAAACACGCTGGAAACACCATGGCCTCCGAGATGGCGGGCGCGCGGCGGGTTTCTCTCCGGCCGTCCCAATCGCCGCGCTCCCCAGCAAAAAAACGTACATCGCGTCGCGCGCCCGGCTACCGCGAGATGGCGCATTCACTTGGGATTCCGGCGGCAGCGGAGACCGCGGAAGAAAGCAGAGCGCGCGGGATTACAGCGTGCGCATGTTTTTTTTTTTCTGCGTACGAGCAAGCATTGCCGCCAGGATCTTCTGGATGCACTGAAGACAAGTATTTTTTTTCTGTTATTGCATTTATTGTGGTCCAACTTACGGAGAAAAGCACAGCAACTGCTGAATTTTCCTGATGTGAATTATTGTAAGGAGGTATCAATTCGTCTGTGGTAGTTTTACTTTTTTTCGTTACGGTCCGTTTTGTCTCGGCGCTAAATACCTTGATTTGAGAAATATAGAAGGGCGTTCTAGCATTGTTCCTTTCTGGAGACGTGTACGGGTGAAAACTGGGCTAATTTTCGTCGTTGAATCATATTGCCCTCCTATCGCGACACATCGTTTTACTATTTGATCGCGTACAGATATTTATGAGTTGGTCAACCGAAGCACGGTTACGCTCTAGATAACTGAGTGCCCTGGTGATGTCACTGAAGTAAGATGATAAGTAATTTTGCCGGAATATGGTTGAAGGCTTCGATTAGCCGACCTATATTTACTCCACACGTCGTTCACAGTGAAAGTGCCTGAGTTGTCATCGCCTGCTTTTTCGTCATCCGGATTTTGCTTACGTTTTGGTAGCTCAATGGCAATATCAGTATCGTGTTCATTTACTGTGCTCTCGACTGTATCCAAATCAATCAATCGGTTATAAATGAACAAAACGCGCCTGTAACCAGTCCGTGGTCGTCGCAGAACCGGCGACTTTCAGTCTAGACAACGGTCTAGACGTGTGGCGACCGCCTGCAACCTCCTCCCGTCTCCTGCGGCGCGACGGGAGGTAGTTGGAAAGGGAAACTGGGGAAGCCTCGTGGCCTCGTGGGCGAGTACGAGGCATTGTGCGCTATGCGAGCGCGGCTTTCGCGCCAGACTTGATGGCGCCGGCGACATCGCGAGGAGAGAGCATGACGATTGCTGATGCCGAGTTTGGTCGGCTCAGTTAGCGTTCCCCTCCAGCGTGCGCGCGACCTTATTTCTTTGTAACGCGCATCATGCCGCCTGTAAAGCATTCCGTAAAGAAGGAAGTTCCTGCAAGTTGTTAATAAAGGAAATATAAACAAAGTGTTCCTAATGAAAAAATGTGAGTGCTGCTGTACGTGTGTTTTCATTTCGCTATATGTTGTTACACCGAAGGAAAAAAAATGCACAAAGGAAGCAAGCACCGATACCTGCTTTTTTGCGATACTGAGCTTCCAAACGCAGGCCTTAAATCTGAGATTACAACATTATCAACATATTTATTGTGGGTTCGGGGCCAGTGGTCGGCCGAAGCCCTCAGAGAACACGTAGGCGACAAGAAAAATGCGTTTAATTTACGAAGGCCCGGCAACGACTGATCAGTCTTTAGCGGCAGGGGCGAGCGCAAGCCCCGGGCGTCATCACGCCCAGCCTCATCATCGTTTTTTTTCTTCTCCTTCGCTAGCGCTCCCATACTATACAGCCCGCAAATTTCGAAGTATAGTAAGTTTCTAGCACATGCGGATCTCTTGCAGAGGCATCGCTTTTCTAAGTGCTCTAATAAAGGCGGCGCAAATCTACAGCAAAAAAAAAAAAAAAAAAGCCCATTTGAGAATCGATGGGCCCCGGCATTGACTTGGCCTCTCGTACACCTTGACCAGACATTCCCAAATCAGCGCGAGGTTAATCAAAGCGCAAAACCATTTTTTTCTCGCCACATGCAAGCTGCGCCAACAGCGCGGCAGCTTTTCCGATCCCAAGTAAGCGCGCCGCGGTGCGGAGAAAAGAGCGGGCCACGCCCACCTCGGGATATACGCTCTCTCCGTGCGATTGGGACGGCCGGAGAAAAACCCGCCGCGCGCCTGCCATACTCGGAGGCCATGGAAACACCATGGCATCCGATATGGCGGGCGTGCGGCGGGTTTCTCTCCGGCCGTCCCAATCGCCGCGCTCCCCAACAACAAAACGTAGATCGCGTCGCGCGCCCGGCTACCGCGAGATGGCGCACTCACTTGGGATTCCGTAGGGTGCCTCGATGTGCGCGCGCCTCCGCTTCCAGGATGAAGACACCTTTTGAAAGACCCCGCGCCGCCTGGAGGCCATATTGGTTCGAAAGTCTCCGTTCCCGCGCGCAGAGGCTAGCGCGCGAACGGTGCTGTAAACACGTTGTTCTTGACGTGTTGATCGAGATCTGTTCTTTTGCCGCTATGACAGGCTCCTGTGTGCCACTGTGTACTGGTTCACACGCGAAAGGCCAGCGGATGTTTCGCTTCCCTCGCAACAGCGAGCGAAGAAAAAAAATGGGAAGCTCAAGTGAAACGCGACAGCTGGCATCCGACCGACAGCACCAAGATATGCGAGGTTAGTTGTTGACTTCTCCAGCATGTGACGGTGCATTTTTTTAATCGCTGCCAGTGAGCATGCTGTTAAATAATTGAAAGTTGGGCTAGTTGGTACGGATGCATTTTTGGTTACAGCGCGAAAACGACGAAGACACCGCTCGTTTGTGTCCCTTCCGTCTTCCGTCTTCGTCGTTTTCGCGCTGTAACTAAAAATGCTGGGAAAAGAAATCCTTGCTTGTCTCGCTATAGCTGCATCGCATAATCACCGCGTGAAACTGCATTTACAAGCATGATCTTAAGCTTTGCGTTAAGCCATGCGGAGTGAATAGATGCTTCAGCTGCCTTGCCGATAAGCTTAGATAACCTTGGTCAAGGCAAGTTAATCATAGCTCATGCTAAATAAACATAGTCAAAACAATAATAATCGATACAAATCAATACTGATTGATACCAATTAAGCCGCCGGATTAAACCAGGGTATACGTAGAAAAAGCCTAGTTAAGCCAGTTTATCGCAGCCTAAATGAGTTTGGACAAGCCAATTTAACGCTAGTCGATACCAATATATACTGATAGATACCTACCAAGTGGGATTAGGCAAGATTAGTGGAGATTATGTTAGATCACGCTAATCCGGTCCAAGATCAGTGGCATAGCCATGAGGTAGATTAGACCCGACTAGGCTATGTTCTCTCGGATTAAGCATGGCTAAATAAATCCGGGTTAAGCTAATCCTGAACAAGTCAATGTTGAGTGAACTGAGAATGACTAGCCATTTGGGCGTATGGTCACATTAACCCAATCTGATTAACTTTGATTAAGCGGGATTAAGGTAATCCGAATCTTGAGCCATCTAATTTTCAGTAAGTTGACGCTGATTAGCCAGTTCGATGACAGAGTATGGCCACAATAAGGAAATGTGGATTAAGCCGGATTTAATCCACATTCGGCTAATCATGAGCAAGTTAATTTGGAGTGCGTTGAGATTGTCTAGCCTGTTGGATGCCGGAGCATGGTCACGTTAACCCCATCCGGATTAAGCCAGATTAAGCTAATCCGAATGAAGCTAATCTTGAGCAAGTCTCTTATCAGTAAGTTCCTAGACATTCGGATGACTGAGCATGGCCTCAATAAAACAATAGAAATTAAGCCGGATTAAGCTAATCCGGATTAAAGCGGATTAAGCTAATCCGGACAATATAATTCTGAACCAGCCATTTTAAGTAAATTCCGTTTGTCTAGTCAGTTGGATGATAGAGTATGGCCACTAAACAGTGTGGATTAAGCCGGATTAAGCTAATCCGAATTAAGCTAATCTTGAGCAAGTCTCTTATCAGTAAGTTGAAATTGCCTAGACATTCGGATGACTGAGCATAGCCTCAATAAAACAATAGAAATTAAGCCGGATTAAGCTAATGCGGATTGAACCGGAATAAGCTAATCCGGACCAATATAATCCTGAACCAGCCATTTTAAGTAAATTCAGTTTGTCTAGTCAGTTGGATGATAGGGTATGGCCACTAAACAGTGCGGATTAAGCCGGATTAAGCTAATCCGAATTAAGCTAATCCTGAGCAAGTCTCTTATCAGTAAGTTGAAATTGCCTAGACATTCGGATGAAGGAGCATGGCCTCAATAAAACAATAGAAATTAAGCCGGATTAAGCTAATCCGGACCAATATAATCCTTAACCAGCCATTTTGAGTAAATTCAGTTTGTCTAGTCAGTTGGATGATATGGTATGGCCACTAAACAGGTGGATTAGCCGGATTAAGCTAATCCGCGTTAAGCAAATCAGAAGCAAGCGAATTTGGAGTGAGATTATCTTGCCTGTTGGATATGCCTCAGCATGGCCACGTTAGGCCAGCTCGAATTAAAGTGGGTTAAGCTAATCCGTATCAAGCTAATGCCAAAGAAATCTATTTTGGGTAAGTTGAGATTGCCTAGCCAATTAGATGACAAAGTATGGCCACAATAAGGCATTGTGGATTTATGCCAGGTCAATTTTGGTACTGGTGAACTTAGTCAATCGGCCGCGAGAGCGCGAGGACCTACGCAGCCAGTGAGATAGACAGACCGATAGATATGCTCTAAATGTCTTTATTTCGCCATCAAATGCTTCGTGCGTAATAATTAGTGCCTAATCTATTTGTTTCCAACATCTTACATGCAAGCCCTACCGCCAAAAGCGATGAACTGAGCCAAATTACC
The DNA here is from genome assembly GCA_030522465.1 of Rhipicephalus appendiculatus. Classification (NCBI taxonomy): domain Eukaryota; kingdom Metazoa; phylum Arthropoda; class Arachnida; order Ixodida; family Ixodidae; genus Rhipicephalus; species Rhipicephalus appendiculatus. Next base: position 14,449 of record JALIZH010007315.1, read on the forward strand.
GCGCATTTCGTTGAAAACGATCCCTCTCTGCATGCCAGGCAATGCCAGCGAACGCGAACGTTTGAACTGTAGCAAAGCTTTGGAACTATACAGTGGGTCATCCTCTCCAGCGCCTTCTAGTAGGTCGCCCTCTTCGACGAGAACGAGCAGCTCGTGCTGAGAGTCGCTCCCCTCCTTGTCTGTCGCTCTGTGCATCGTCGCCAATAAACGTCTTAACAATTTGGTGGAGATTGCTGTGCCCTTAAAACAACTTCGTCCCGCATTCGATGCCATTGGAGCTTCGATCCCGTACCGTACCATCTACCATGCCCCAAGACGCCGCTCAGCAAACGCTTGCTCCTGCGCCGACGCCATGTCCCGGTGTCCCCCGCATCCGCGATCCTCCTGTCTTCACCGGTGCGGATTGCACCGACGTCGAGGACTGGCTCGCCATTTACGAACGCGTGAGCGTCCCCAATAAATGGGACGAGGCAGGAAAACTCAGCAACCTGGTTTTCTACCTCGCGGGTGTGGCCGGCATGTGGTACAACAACCACGCATCCGATTTCCCGACTTGGTCCGCTTTTAAGACCGCCGTCGTCGACGTGTTCGGCCGTCCTGCCGTTCGCAAGCTGCAAGCCGAACAGCGTTTGCGTGAACGAGCACAGCAGTCCGGCGAGTGATTCACTAGCTACATCGAGGACATCCTTGACTTGTGCAAGAAAGTGGACGCGAGCATGTCGGAGTCTGACAGGATCAGGCATGTTCTCAAAGGCATCGACGACGATGCCTTCACCATGTTCCTGGCCAAGAACCCTCGCACTGTGGCAGAGGTCATTACGCTGTGCCAAAGCTACGAGGAGCTGCGCCGGCAGCGCTTGATGACCCGTCGACCGCCCTCACGCGACGCTGATCTCGCGGTCTTGTCGGCCGTTTCTGACCACACCACCTTGCTCGCCGAAATCAAGTCGTTCGTGCGTGAAGAAATTGCCCGCCAGGTCTCTTTACTGGCTTTCGCTCCACCGCAACATGTGGGACAGCCGTCAACTACACTCCTGCCTCCCCTCCGCCGAGCGATTCAGCAGGAAATCGCGGAGGTCATCCCTGAATACCACCAGCCGCCTCCAGTACCTGCCCCACTCAGCTACGCACAAGTTGTAGCCAGGCCGCCCCCACCGATTCCTGTGGCTGGCCCGCTTAGTTACACCAAAGCCGTCGTCAGACCCCAGGCCTTCGACGCCAATGCCCCGCATACATACGCCGACGTCGTCCACGTGCCACGACTGCCGCCCTGCTGAGAGTCGCTCCTCGCCTTGGCTGTCGCTCTGTGCATCCTCGCCAATAAACGTCTTAACAGAACCAATATGGCGCCCACAAAAGCAGTGTCTCCAGGCTGTTCCGAAGGAGCACATCGAGGCACCCTAGGATTCCGTAGAGTTCCTGTATATGCTACCTTTAGGTAGCAGAGTTGCGCATCTGTTTTCCAAACGCCGCTAGCAACCATGCCCTGCGGAGAAGCTGATGCACAGGCTGCGCCCGGAAAACATGGCTGCGCCGCCGAAAGCGGTCGCCGTCCACCTAGAATCTATCGTCACCTTCCTGCGCTCTATAGCCCGTTAGCTACGAACTGGTGCTTTTATTTGCTTTAGATTCATGTGCTTAAGCTTCGACAGCAAAGTATGTACGTCGACTCGGCACCGTTTTCGAAAAACATGCTGAAATAATCGATGCTGTATGCTTAGCGAGTGGCGTTGGGTGCTCCCGGAAGCTCGGAGGACATATATTACGTGTTTGTCAGTTGTTCTTTATCCTCCATAGCTGGCGCCACTTGACGTGGCGGGGAGCAGCGGCGCATGTTTTCGGCATTTTCGGCTCTACGATACGCCTTTTCGTTACGGGATAGACTAAAAAACGCTTTTGTACTCCCATGGCACAGTCCCGAGAGCAGGTGTTTCTTCTTTCATCACCGGTCGTTGACACGCCAGGCACGCCGACTGGCGATCGGCGACAGGCTAAAGCAAGTCGCCTGCAAAAACAGAGTGCGGCTTCACCGCATAGCTATGGTTGCTAGCGAGGCAAGATGGCGGACCTATGCGCAACTCTGCTCCCGTAGGGAGCATATACAGTAACTCTAGGATTCCGTAAAGTCACTGGAACGGGGAAAGTACCGCGACCGTCCGGCCCGCCGCCATATTTGGTCCAGCGCGGCTGAAGCTGCGGCGGAGCAGTGTTGATTTTACGCGGAGTAACGCATGTTTTACACGTTGCGTGCGCTTCTGCAGCCCCGAATGAAGCATACCGTTGTTATTTAGCTGACTAAAAAAGAAATACCGGCAATTTCATTTGCCTACACACGCACGCACGCGCACTAACAAGATAAAGAAACGCGAACTGCGTGTCATTCAGGCGCTCGGCTGTCGGCATTTATTAAGTGCGAAGCATTTCTTGGCGAACAACTGCGCCTTTGAAGGATCTATCTATCTATCTATCTATCTATCTATCTATCTATCTATATATATATATATATATATATCTATCTATCTATCTATCTATCTATCTATCTATCTATCTATCTATCTATCTATCTATCTATCTATCTATCTATCTATCTATCTGTCTAGCCGCCTACGACTTCGTGCTTTCCTTGCCGTTTCGTTAACGAGATCTGTACCAAAATCGGTATGGCATAACATGACTGTATGACGATTATAAATGGCAGGTGATATCATGAAAATCATAAAATTCATGTGATGAACCGCATGATTTACACGCCACTGCATTGGTGCTCTTGCGGCTGCTTCGTTAGCTTTATATATACGACAATTAGTATTGCGTGACAAGAGTGCAAGACGAACATAAGTGAGTGGTCTTAACGTGCAAATAATGACGAGCATGTCATGTACAACATGATTTATATGACGTGATCTCGGGTTAGTCGCGGCCGTTTAATTAAATGGATGTATGCCAAAATTGCTATGATGAGATATATGTTTATGTGAAATAAAAATTACAAGTGGTTGCATGAAAATTATGACTTGCATGTTATGTACGGCATGGCTTACTAATTACAACGCTCATGGCGTGCTGGCGGCCGGTTCTCTATTTTGATGTACACCAAAACTGATATTGCATGGCGTGACTGTATGACGAACATAAATAACAGGTGTTAACATGAAAATTATAACATGCATGTCATATACAGCATGATCTAAACGCCGCGCTCACGGTGGGCTCGCGGCCGGTTCGCTATATGGATATACACCAAAAATGGTATGTCGCGTGACTGTATGACCAACATGAAGGACAGGTGGTAACATGAAAATAATGGCATGCATGTCATACACGGCATGACTTACATGCCACGCTCATGATACGCTCGCGGCAGTTTCGCTAGCTTGGCATAAACCAAGATTGGTATTGAGGGAGGTGGCTGTATGACGAACATGAATGACAGATGGTGACAAGAAAGATGTCATATTTGCTTGCATAGAAACAAGGCGACATGTCATATTTTCTTGTTACAACCTATCCTTTATGTTCGTCATTTAGTAACGTCACGCCATACCAATTTTGGTTTATATCAAGATAGCGAACCGGCTGGAGTGCACCATAAGTATGGCATGTAAATCATGGCTTATATGACATGCATGTCATATTTTCTTGTTACAATCTAGCATGTTTATTCAATCAGTTTGTTACAAATGCAGTACACAAAGTACAGTATACACATGTAAGAGGCAGGGTTGGCAAAAAGGCAATTTAATGCCTGACAAGGCGCCGGAACCCGTCCCAGACTATAAAGCGCACAAAAAGCAGTAATGTACACATACTTTAAAAAATGTTTTAACAAAGAAGTAGCCACAGTTACAAATTTTTTTATAAGAGCTTATAAAACAACGTTAGATGAACATTTTATTAAGTACAGACCTGTTTGCAAGACTCAGTTTATAGCAAACAAAACAAGGAATATGTGAATAAACCCAGACTTTTTGAATAACAAACCAATTTATTAGAACTCATTAATGAAAATGTCACGAGTGTATACACGTCAATAATACATACAACCTGTGTGATACCGCAGAGAGAGGGAAAGTTATTTTTGGAGCCCTACTATATATGTGTGTATCTTTTTTTTAAATGCAATTAATGAGCGGCTCTTTTGCACTATGGTGGTAATTGCGGGATGTGCATTTAATAGTGCAGGGATCATATGCGTTAGCTTTTGCGTGCCTTAGTTAGTCCGTATTCTTTCGCTGCAGTATGTTATGCGTCTAAAGCTGTATGTATGTCGTCTAAAGCTGTAACCTGTCATTTATGTTTGTCGTACAGTCACTACACGTGCGCATTGCCAATTTAGGTGTATGTTAAGCTAGCGAACCGGCCACCAGCCCACCAAGATCGTGGCGTGTAAATCAAGCCGATGCATCATGACATGCATGTCATGATTTTCATGTTAGCACTTCTCATTTTTGTTCGTCATACAGTCACCTCACGCATTACCAATTTTGGTGAATATCAAGCTAGCCAACCAGCCGCGAGCACACTATGAGTGCTGCATGCAAATCATGCTGTACATGAAATGCATGACTTTCATGTCACAACCTGTCATTCATGTTCTTTATACAGTCACCTCACAAAATACCAGTTTTGGTGAATATCAAGCCTGCCAACCGGTCGTGATCCCACCGTGAGCGCGGCATGTAAATCATGTTGTGCATGAAAGTGACGTCACGATTTTCATGTTTCCACCTTTCATTCATGTTCGTCGTACAGTCACCTCACAAAATACCAATTTTGGTGAATACCAAGCTGGCCACCCGGCTGTGAGCTCAGTATGAGCACGGCATGTATATCATGCTGTACATGAAATTCACGTCGTGATTTTCATGTTACGACCTGTCATTCATATTCGTCATACAGATATATCTCGTCGTAGAAATTTTGGCGTATATCCATTGAATCAAACGGCCGCGAGCGCGCCGAGACACTAGCGAGGCGAGCGAGCTGGGCCCTTTATGTGGCGAAGCCCGCCGAGAGCGCGCGGCGGCGAGAGAAAAGGAACTCGGTACTTTCCCCGTTCCAGTGACTTTTGGATTCCGGCGGCAGCGGAGACCGTGGCATAAAGCAGAGCGCGCGGGATTACAGCGTGCGCATGTTTTTTTTTTTTTTATTTTTCTGCGTACGAGCAAGCATTGCCACCAGGATCTTCTGGATGCACTGAAGGCAAGTATTTTTTTTTCTGTTACTGCATTTATTTTGGCCCAATTTACGGAGAAAAGCACGGCAACTGCTGGATTTTCCTCATTTAAATTATTGTAAGGAGGTATCAATTCGTCTGTGGTAGCGTTACTTTTTTTCATTACGGTCTGTTTTGTCTCAGCGCGAAATACCTTGATTTGAGAAATATACGGGGGCGTTCTAGTATTCTTCCTTTCCGGAGACGTGTATGGGTGAAAACTGGGCTAATTTTCGTCGTTGAATCATATTGCCCTCCTATCGTGACACATCGTTTTACGATTTGATCGCGTACGGATATTTATGAGTTGGTCAACCGAAGCACGGTTACGCTCTAGATAACTGAGTGCCCTGTTCATGTCACTGAAGTAAGATGATAAGTAATTTTGCCGGAATATTGTTGAAGGCTTCGATTAGCCGACCTACATTTACTCCACACGTCGCTCACAGTGAAAGTGCCTGAGTTGTCATCGCCTCCTTTTTCGTCATCCGGATTTTGCTTACGTTTTGGTAGCACAGTGGCAATATCAGCATCGTGTTCATTTACTGTGCTCTCGACTGCATCCAAATCAATAAATCGATCATAAATGAACAAAACGCGCCTGTAACCAGTCCGTGGTCGTCGCAGAACCGGCGACTTTCAGTATAGACCATGGTCTAGACGTGTGGCGACCGCCTGCAACCTCCTCCCTGTCTCCTGCGGCGCGACGGGAGGTAGTTGGAAAGGGAAATTGGGGAAGCCCCGTGGGCGAGTGCGAAGCATTGTGCGCTATGCGAGCGCAGCTTTCGCGCCAGACTTGATGGCGCCGGCGACATCGCGAGGAGAGAGCATGACGACTGCTGATGCCGAGTGCTGAGTTTGGTCGGCTCAGTTAGCGTTCCCCATCCAGCATGCGCTCGAGCTTATTTCTTTGTAACGCGCTCATGTTGCGGCGTTTGCGCGGTTTTTTATCTTGCGTGCTTGTGTCGCTGGCGTTCTGCGTAAGGAAGACAAAATTTTGCCTGGAAGTGGAAATGAATGTTTGATTCAATAGCAGTGATTTATTAATTGAAGTTGCAGACTACTTACGGCTATATAACTGAAACTCTGTCAGTGCTGTCTTTTTTTTTTATTAGAGAAAATGCTGTGAGGTCCTCTGTCTTTAATTTCAGGAATATGGCATACTGCTGCGTACCCTTCTGCAAGTCGATTAGCAAAAAGAAGCTTGGGATCACTTTTCATGAATTTCCTGGAAATGAGACGTATCGGCAGGCATGGCTGAAGGCTATATCAAGAAAGCATTTCGTTCCGAATGAAAATTCTAACACCAGTTTAGTCTGCAGTCTGCACTTTGTCGATTCTGATTTATCTAGTTCCACAATTAAGCGGCGACGCTTCAAGCCAAATGCTGTGCCTAGCGTTTTTAGCGAATACCCACGCTACATGCAGCCTATTCCGGCAAAGAAAAGGCGTAAATTAGAGCGACAGTTTTCAATCTCTCATCAGAAAACCCCGACATCAACCATGGCAACAAAATAAGGACGCGAGGAAAATACCGCTGAAGATTTCCGCAGTGAAGATATTTGCGCATCACTTGTTTCTACAAACATTCTGACCAGTCCTCCATCAACCCCGACGCGGCCATGTCCTTACGATTCAGACGCCACCCAAGAAGCTGCGGTTTCAGAGCGAGCCCCGGGCGTCATCACGCCCAGCCTCATCATCGTTCTTTTTTTTATTCTCCTTCGCTAGCGCCCCCATACTATACAGCCCGCAAATTTCGAAGTATAGTAAGTTTCTAGCACATGCGGGTCTCTTGCAGAGGCATCGCATTTCTAAGTGCTCTAATAAAGGCGGCGCAAATCTACAGCAAAAAAAGAAAAGCCCATTTGAGAATCGATAGGCCCCGGCATTGGCTTGGCCTCTCGTACACCTTGACCAGATATTTATAAATCAGCGTGAGGTTAATAAAAGCGCAAAACCATTTTTTTCCTCGCCACATGCAAGCTGCGCCAACAGCGCGGCAGCTTTTCCGATCCCAAGTAAGTGCGCCGCGGTGCGGAGAAAAGAGCGGGCCAAGCCCACCTCGGGGAATACGCTCTCTACGTGGGATTGGGACGGCCGGAGAAAAACCCGCCGCGCGCCCGTCATCTCTGAGGCCATGCAAACACGCTGTACATAAATAGCTCGCCGTTGGAACGTAGAAGGATGTGCGCTTACGTGGATCAGCGGTTAGCGCCGCGTGCTGCAGAGCGAGGGGTCCCTCGTTCGATGCCGCGCGTCGGAAACATTTTAGATGTGAAGCATCTTATGGCGAAGCTTAATCCGGTGGTGGGTGGTGGTGTGCCGCGTGACCACCCTTACTGTGCATGCGCAAACCCTTTTAAAAAAAACCTTTTCTCCCCCTCTCTCTCCTCTAGGCATCCCCCCTCCGCGGCAACCACACCCTCACTGCGCATGCGCCTGCCCTCCTCTCTCCCCTCCTACGCTCCCCCCCCTCTCTCCTCTAGGCATCCCTGCCTGAGGCGACCACACTCCCACTGCGCATGCGCGTCCCCCCCTCTCTCCTCTCCTACGCTCCCCCCTCTCGCCTCGCGACGCCGACGCAGGCAGCGTCTGCTAGCGAGTTTCTTGGTTGAAAAAACCGACTGCTCGCGCTGCACAACCGTTCACTGGCCACCCCGTATATATGGCAATGGATCTTGACCTGCAATGTGGTGCCGGTGGGAGATTTCTCCTGTGCGTTGTTGAACAATAAAAATTCGCAGCGTGCGCGTTAAATAAACGCGGACTGCGGGTCTCTGTGTCCAGTCGGGGTCTTCTGTCTCCCATTGCCCATTAGCAGCGATTGGCATGTTCCAGTAGGAAACACCACTCCATCACTGCGTGCTTTGCGCCTCGCCAGTTTTCTCTCCTGCGCAACGCTGCGATGAGCGCCAGCGTCAACGCCGCCACCAGTGTAAGCGTTAGCACCCGCTGCTTCACATCTACACATGGTTCCCTTTCGCGGGAGATGGTGTAATTTTTTCTGAAGTATTTTTTCCTTTGTGGCATATATATATATATATATATATATATATATATATATATATATATATATATATATACGGGGCATGACGGCGGCGCCAACGCCGACGCCGTCGGTGAAGACCAGCCTAGAGAGTGTCCATATAATTGCTATCGCAGTAAAACCGCTTCGACGATACTTCGCGCCATATAAGGTGCTTCAGCGTCTAGGCGCTCTAGACTATGAGGTTATCCCGGACGGCATTACGAACACTCAGCGGCGCCGTGCGCAACCTTAAGTCGTCCATGTCGTGCGCTTCAAGCCGTATTACGCGTGTTAGCGAACCTGAGGACTGCACTTATTGTTTTAATATTGTACTTTCTTGCTTTATTGTAGCCATTTATGGTTGCATGCATTTTTCCCCCCGTGATCTGTTTTAAGCATCGGGACGGTGCTTTTTCAGAGGGGGGGCATTGCCACGCGTGTTTCTTATTTTCACTTTTGCTGTATTCGGTTTTCGCTCACAAAGACTGCCAGCAATGCTCATCGCAAACCGCGCCTCATTGTTCGAGAAGCTTCGCGATTATTGTAGATCGTTTTAAGATTGCGCGCAAGACGCGAGCACCCGAGCTTATTCTAGGGCTTGCGCGACAACCAGTGATAAGGCTGGAATACCCGATGACACACGTATAAATGCCGACGCGCTTCACTGCTTGTCAGTTGATCGACGGCCGACGCTCCGTTCGCCGCTATCAGTGCCAGTGTGTATTGCTGTAATCTGACTTTCCGTTTACCGGCCACAATTTCGGCGAAATAAACAGTTTCATCTTGCACATACCGACTGCTGCCTTCGTCAACTTCACGATCACGTGACAGTATAATAACTGAATGAAGTGGTGACGACATGCTCTACTAGAAGGTATTAAAAAAAGCAGCATTATGGCGTAATTAACATGAAATACGCACCGCTGTCAACCGTAGCATTAGCAGTCCTTATTTGCCCAATCTCGTTCTTCTACGTGGACGTTTTCTAGTTTTTTTGAGGACCATATTTGGTAGCACCTTCTCTTGCACGACCTCTGGCCGCACTTGCACCGGGTAATCCATATGTTATTGCGGAAGAGGAACCAGTGTTTTCTCTTCCAGGGAAGAAAATCGTAAAAGCTGCGAGGACGAGGAAGATGGCGAAGCAAGTAGCCCTCTTCATTCTTAACTGAAATCTGCATACCCCGAGCGCAGTGAAGACGTTTATACCAACCCATCAACAACACCATAAAAAGTCTTACACCCATTATTATATCGCTTTCCATTTGGAAATGCCTTTTAGCATGAAAAGCTAGGGACAATACTGGCATTGTAAAGCTAAAATCAGTACGTTGCGTTAGTGAAAAACAGCCATGCGGCCTTCGCAGTTTGTATTGTGCGGACTATTTTTGCCTTTAACTACTGTGATGAACAATATTGTGACTTCGAAGTGAATTCAAAGGTGGCAAATCAAATGTCATTTTATAGAACAACACCTTGCTTAACTATCATGAAAATGTGCTTGGAGAGACAATGTGTCCTGTAGACAGTTCCTTTCATTTGCCAAAACAGGCTTTGCAGCTGGATGTGGCACATTAAATAAAGAAAAGGCAGCAATATACTTCGGTGACAGTGTTTAACATTTGGCCTGGATACATGTTAAGCTAGTATACTGATAAGCAGGAAGCATATGTTGACACAATCCGGAACGCGGCAGGCAGGCCAGCGCCGGCTAAAGATCAGAAAAAAAGATCGACATTCTAAGCTTTACTGAACACTGAACCGATAAGTATCACTAGTGACGTTACAGGCGCCAATACTCAGTGATTCCCGAGGTGGTGGCAGTAAACACAAGTGCCACTCTGTGGACTGCTGGCCAATGGACAAATGAAGGTCTGAAATCTTTCGGCCAGCTTTGACGCCGCAGCTGCTATCCGGGCTTTTTTCTTGTTAAGTTTATGGGAGTGTCCTTGATTCGCTTTGTGAGTTCCTGTAAGATAAGTGGTTGCAGTATTACGTTTGCTATTGTACAAGCTACACATGCAGCAGCGATTCAATCATCAAAAAACATTGAAAGAGTTGCGCATTGTAGTAGCGATGCCACAATTCGTTTTTCGGGCGGGGGGGGAGGGGAGGGGGTCAATCACAGTTTACATATTGCCACGCGCGTTTCGTATTATACTTTTGCTGTATTTGATTTACGCCCACAGAGACTGTAAGCAATGCTCAGCGCAAACCACGCCGCATTTCTAGAAGCTTCGCGATTATTGTAGATCGTTGTGTTAAGATTGCGCGCAAGACGTGAACACGCGAGCTTATTCCAGAGCTTTCGCGACAACCAGTGATAAGGCTGGAATATTCGAAGACACGCGTATAAATGTCGACGCGCTTCACCACTTGTCAGTTGATCGACGGCCGACGCTCTGTTCGCCGCTATCAGTGCCAGCGTTTATTGCTGTAATCTGACTTTACGTTTCACGGCCACAAGTTCGGCCAAATAAACAGTTTCTTCTTTGACCCGCTGACTGTTGCCTTCGTCGACGTCACGACCACGTGACACCTGGTGGAGGTGCTTTCCGGTCCATGTACCGAACGCCCCCCTCCAGCCGTGAGCCAAGCCCACTCCGTGAAAAGGACATCGACGCCGACGCTGAGCAGCGAACCAGCCGCAGGCAACAAGGGCTACCTCCAGAGTTCGGGCCCCTACCGGATAAGACTCGAAAGTCCAAGGCCACGACCACTACTGCGACAACTATGGCAGCCACTGCACCAACTCCCGGAACGGTCGTGATGCAGCAGCCAAGGGAGCCACCGACTTTCCGTGGATCATCTTTTGAAGACCCGGAGACGTGGCTGGAGACGTACGACCGAGTGGCCAGCCTCAACCACTGGGACACGGAAGAGAAGCTACGTCGCGTCTACTTCTACTTGGAAGACGCGGCAAGAACATGGTTTGAGAACCGCGAGTCAGCACTTCAAACCTGGGATCTCTTCCGCGGCGCATTCCTGGGCACGTTCACGAGCATCGCCCGCAAGGAAAGGGCCGCTTCTTCGCTGGAGACACGGGTGCAGCTACCAAATGAGAAAGTGGCGATCTTCGTGGAAGAAATGACGCGGCTGTTCCGGCACGCTGACCCCAACATGCCCGAGGAGAAGAAGGTCCGTTTACTCATGCGAGGGGTCAAGCAAGAACTCTTCGCGGGGCTGATGCGGAACCCACCGACCACCGTCCAGGAATTCCTGTCGGAAGCAACAGCGATCGAGAAGACGCTGGTAATGCGAACCCGCCAGTACAATCGCCCGAACGAGTCAAGACAGCCCAGCCGTTTATGCTCTCGACGACTTGCGCGAAACGATCCGAGCGATCGTGCGGGAGGAACTGCGCAAGCTGTTACCCTCACCGCAGCCGCAAGTGGACTCCATCGCAGAGATCATTCGAGAGGAAATCCAGCAGTCGATGGGCACCTCTGAACCGCCACGGCCCCAGCCGCAAGCCATGAGCTACGCAGCTGCAGCCCGACGCTACGCTCCCGCTCCACGCCCACGTCAAGAGGTCGCACCGCCGCATTTCCGCCGCCAGACAGCGCCGCCACCACCACCGACGCCATACCGTCCACCCGCCGGCCACCACTACGCTCCGAGGAAGACCGACGTTTGGCGCGCTCCTGACAACCGCCCGCTCTGCTACCACTGCGGGGAGGCCGGCCACACGTACCGCCGCTGCCGGTACCGACAGATGGGGCTGCGCGGATTTGCCGTCAACGCGCCGCGTCCGCAGCCAGGCGAACGGCCTCGCGACATCGACGACTACATCACCGGAACACAGTGGACACCCCGACGACCTTCCCGCACGCCGTCGCCCGGCCGCGACATGTCACCGCACCGCCGGCAGTACACTGGCCCAAACCGGGGCCGGTCGCCTAGCCCGTATCCGGGAAACTAAGGGCAGCAACCGATGGAGGTGCGGTTGCTGCACGACGAAATGCCGAAGATCCTCCGCGGCCGCCGACGACGACAACGCGACGAAACCAGAACACGACGCGAAGCAGGCGAAGCCCTGCCGACGAAACGTCGCGGACCGACGAAAACGTGACGACGCAACAAGGAAGCAGCGCAACAAATCGACGTAGCCGTGATCCGACGCCGCGACCGAACCGCAACGGACGACGACGAACCAGCGACCTCGACGTAATATTCGACGGTCACAACGTCACCGCTCTCGTCGACACTGGAGCCGACTATTCCGTCGTCAGTGGGCCTTTCGCGACGAAGCTGAAGAAAGTGAAGACTGCTTGGCAAGGCCCTGAAATCCGTACCGCTGGGGGTCATCTAATAACGCCAGCCGGTGTTTGCACAGCAAGAGTCACCATCAATAACCGGACCTATCCAGCCAGCTTTCTAATCCTACAGCACTGCTCCAGGGAAGTAATACTTGGGATGGACTTCCTAAGTAAACACGGCGCCGTCATCGACCTAAGGTCTGAGTCAATAACCCTAACCTCAGAAAAAGCGCTGCTTACCCAGACCACGCCAAGGAGCCATGCATTGAACGTGATAGAAGAGCACGTCACCGTTCCGCCTCTCTCCAGCGTTATCATTTCCGTCGGCACCGAAAAACCCGCAGACTTCGAAGGCGTCATCGAGGGTGATCAGCACCTGCTTGTAAACCGTCAGATTTGCGTCGCACGAGGCATCGCCGAGTTGCGTGAAGGGAAAGCAACAGTGATGCTTACGAACTTCAGCAACGAATACAAGCACGTGAGCAAAGGCACGACGGTCGCCTACATCGAAGACATTGTGGAAACCAGCGACGCCCTCGCCCTCGCCGAGTTTACCGAACACGCTACGACGAACCAAGCTCATCAACTAACTTTCGACATCAATCCGAGCCTTCCGACGCATAAACAAGAACAGCTCAAAACCCTGCTCCTGCAATATAAGGATTGCTTTTCGTCGTCGTCCAGAGTTCGACAGACCCCAGTCGCACAACACCGCATCATAACAGAGGAAAGTTCCAGGCCACTACGTCAGAGCCCGTACAGAGTTTCAACGCGGGAACGCGAGGCAATAAAGAAACAAGTCGACGAAATGCTACGCGACGACATCATCCAGCCTTCAAAGAGTCCGTGGGCGTCACCCGTGGTGTTAGTGAAGAAAAAGGACGGAACTCTACGCTTCTGCGTCGATTATCGCCGCCTAAACAAAATAACGAAGAAGGACGTGTACCCTCTCCCACGGATAGACGACACCCTCGATCGACTCCACAATGCGAGGTACTTTTCGTCGATGGACCTCAAGACCGGCTATTGGCAAATTGAAGTCGACGAGAGAGACCGAGAGAAGACCGCGTTTATAACACCAGACGGCCTCTTCGAGTTCAAGGTCATGCCCTTTGGTCTTTGCTCGGCGCCTGCGACTTTCCAACGGGTTATGGACACAGTACTGGCAGGATTGAAGTGGCAGACTTGCCTGGTTTACCTGGACGACGTCATTGTGTTTGCTTCAAACTTCGACGAACACCTCCGGCGACTTGACGCAGTACTTCAAGCAATCAAGACCTCCGGCCTCACTTTGAAGGCTGAAAAGTGCCGCTTCGCATACGGGGAGCTCCTGTTCTTGGGTCACATGATCAGCAAGTCCGGAGTACGCCCCGATCCTCAAAAGACAGCCGCCATCGCTACATTCCCGCCACCCGCCGACAAGAAGGCCGTCCGTCGATTTCTCGGCCTGTGCGCCTATTACAGGCGGTTCGTCAAAAATTTTGCCCGCATCGCCGAGCCACTCACTAACCTTACCAGAACCGACGTCGAGTTCAAGTGGGGAAACACCGCAAGAGGAAGCATTTCAAGAACTAAAACGACGCCTGCAAATGCCTCCGTTACTTGCGCATTTCGACGAACACGGCGAAACAGAAGTGCACACCGACGCAAGCAGCGTGGGACTCGGCGCCGTCCTTGTGCAGAAGACGGACGGACTGGAAAGGGTTATCAGTTATGCTAGCCGGTCGCTATCCAAGGCAGAGGCCAACTATTCAACAACGGAAAAAGAGTGCCTCGCCATCATCTGGGCTACGTCGAAGTTTCGCCCCTACCTCTACGGTAGGCCCTTCAGAGTTGTGAGCGACCACCACGCCTTGTGTTGGCTAGCTAACTTGAAAGACCCTTCAGGTCGTCTCGCAAGATGGAGTCTCAGACTTCAAGAATTCGACGTTACCGTCGTTTACAAGTCCGGACGAAAGCATTCTGACGCCGACTGCTTGTCTCGCGCCCCCGTCGACCCGCCGCCACAGGACGACCTTAATGATGACTGCTTCTTGGGAACCATAAGCGCCGATGACTTCGCCGAACAACAGCGAGCCGATCCGGAACTCAAGGGCCTTATAGAATACCTCGAGGGCAAGGCCACCATGGCTCCAAAGGTATTCAGACGAGGACTGGAGTCGTTTTTCTTGCGGAACGACATTCTCCTAAAGAAAAACTTCTCGCCACTTCGGGCCGACTCCCCTCCTCGTAGTACCTTCAGCATTACGTCCCGAAGTTCTGGACGCTGTGCATGACGACCCGACGGCAGGACACCTTGATTTTCCCGTACGCTCGCAAGGATACAACAAAAGTACTACTGGCCTCACCTCGCTGCCGACGTCACCCACTACGTGAAGACCTGTCGAGATTGTCAACGACGGAAGACACCACCCACTAGGCCAGCCGGACTTCTGCAACCCATCGAGCCACCTCGCCGACCGTTCCAGCAAATCGGCATGGACTTACTGGGGCCGTTCCCGACGTCAAATTCCGGAAACAAATGGATCGTCGTAGCAACGGACTACCTCACCCGCTACGCCGAGACAAGGGCGCTGCCCAAGGGCAGTGCCGCCGAGGTAGCAAAGTTCTTCGTCGAGAACATCGTACTGCGTCATGGCGCCCCAGAGGTCCTTATTACCGACAGAGGTACGGCCTTTACAGCGGACCTAACGCAGGCGATCCTGAGGTACAGCCAAACAAGTCACCGCCGGACCACCGCCTACCACCCACAGACCAATGGCCTCACCGAGCGTCTAAATAAGACCATCGCCGATATGCTGGCCATGTACGTCGACGTCGAGCACAAGACGTGGGATGCCATCCTTCCGTATGTAACATTTGCATACAACACGGCTGTACAAGAAACGACGCAGATGACGCCGTATGGATTGGTCTACGGAAGGACCCCGGCAACGACGCTCGACGCCATGTTGCCCAATGTCTCCGACGAGGAAAACCTCGACGTTACCGTGTACCTTCAGCGCGCCGAAGAAGCCAGACAGCTCGCCCGTCTGCGCATCCAGAGCCAGCAAAAGACCGACAGCCGTCGCTACAACCTTCGACGACGCCACATGGAATACCAACCCGGTGACCGTGTATGGGTCTGGACGCCAGTTCGCCGACGGGGACTTAGCGAGAAGCTTCTTCGACGATACTTCGGACCCTACAGGATACTTCGACGTCTCGGCGCACTCGACTACGAGGTTGTCCCTGACGGCATTACGAACTCTCAGCGCCGCCGTGCGCGACCTGAAGTCGTCCATGTCGTGCGCCTGAAGCCGTATTACGCGCGTTAGTGAACCTGAGGACTGTAATTTTTGCTTTATTATTGTGCTTTCGCGCTTGTGCTAATTGTACTTTCTTGCTTTATTATTGTTATTTATTGTTGCATGAATCCCCCCCCCCCCCCCCCCCCGTGTTCTGTTTTAAGCATCGGGACGATGCTTTTTCAGAGGGGGGGCATTGCCACGCGCGTTTCGTATTATACTTTTGCTGTATTTGATTTAAGCCCACAGAGACTGTAAGCAATGCTCAGCGCAAACCACGCCGCATTTCTAGAAGCTTCGCGATTATTGTAGATCGTTGTGTTAAGATTGCGCGCAAGACGTGAACACGCGAGCTTATTCCAGAGCTTTCGCGACAACCAGTGATAAGGCTGGAATATTCGAAGACACGCGTATAAATGTCGACGCGCTTCACCACTTGTCAGTTGATCGACGGCCGACGCTCTGTTCGCCGCTATCAGTGCCAGCGTTTATTGCTGTAATCTGACTTTACGTTTCACGGCCACAAGTTCGGCCAAATAAACAGTTTCTTCTTTGACCCGCTGACTGTTGCCTTCGTCGACGTCACGACCACGTGACAATATGCTTGTGCGTGCGCGTATATATAGTTATATACTCATGCAAAACTGAAAAAATTTGGGTAGGAGGCTTTCGACCCCAGTTCCACCTACCATGGCTACGCCATTGGCTCATTGTGAAACGTACCAACTAATGTAGTTTGTAGAACAGCTGAACTCCAATTACAGGATTTCATTGAAAGCGAAGTTAGCGTATCGCTTAAAACCAAAATCAGGATTGTCATTTATCCGCCTGAACGATTGTGCGGAGATGTGCAACCTTGATCTAAATTTCGAAAAACAAGTCGACACTACTGATAGAGCTAGCGACGAAGCCCCACACGGCTTTAGAGCCAAAGAACTTCGTAATGAAAGAAAAAAATTCGGCAGATCCCACGTACCATGGGAAGCGATGTTATGCGAAGCATGCGGAGGGAAGATGACTGTACGGCAATTTTTTTAGTGAGCGAAACGTTACTAAATGACGCTAAACATATGTACAAATTTTGTACGCACAGGCATGTGTTCAACAGTCGCATATGTTTTATATAACCAGTCGTTTAGGGTTGCATACGATGGGAACAATAACATGGGTATTACCAACACCAGAAGCGGTAAGCTGATATGTAGCTCTTCTGCTCGCGAGCATTGTAGCCATGGCTAGTGCTACGTAGACCAACTTCAGTAGATGTCGCTTAGATAGATAGATAGATAGATAGATAGATAGATAGATAGATAGATAGATAGATAGATAGATAGATAGATAGATAGATAGATAGATAGATAGAAACGCTCAAATGTCTGCACTTCACTAAGAAATGTTTCGCATTTAAAATTATTCACCGTCCGAAATTAAGCACGCGACTTACGCTTTTGCGAAGTGATCGCTCAATGTTCTGAGCTGCTCAGGGGAAAAGCAGGATGGCGAGCAAATGCAAATTAGTCAACAGCTATGAGTGAAAAAGGTACATATTACAAATTGTTTTTATGGAGACAAGGATGAGCGAGAGAATCGCACATAAGCCAGGGCTTTTTAAGTAAACGGGAATTATAAATCGTTTTTTTTTCTGGTGAAACTTTCTACAAGAAGCTTCGGTAAATTTGACACATGAATCACTTATATATGGAAAACTTGTTATTCACGCACGCGTTGGCCACGTTCCGTAGCAGCTCACCTTATGCACGTGCTCCGCAAGGCTTATATGTGACTATAGCAATTTATGAACATTTGATTCCCATTTTAGCTAGCTGCATGAATCTCCCTATTGAGTATACTATACAGAGAATAAGTGCCTGTCGTTTCTGTGTGGCGTCGTTATCAGTGAAACGATTATTTACGTAATGCTAGACTTCAAGTGAATTAGTATCACAAGCATCAGAGAAAAAAAGACGAAGCTAATGTGGCTAAGACAAGCTGAGATGTGTTTCGGTCGGCGAGCTGGATTTTCTGCAATGAGGGCCCATATTGAAGGGCAGAACATAAGTTTTGCCGTAAGAGTGAAGTTCAAGTTGGACATAAGTTTGAGGAAAGTCTCAAAAACTACACTTAAGGCTCAGTTATGAAAGTCTGGGTAAGTAAGGCTTCTGGAAACGAGGCTATAAAAGCTGTCATATTTGTTTCATTAAATAAAGTACAAATAAATGACTAACTTTCGCGGGACACTAGCCGAAGATGTTTTAGTCTTTAGTGAAGTATATTTCGTCAGAGGCGAAGTATATATTTATCATTTCTGTCAGTTTCTTAGCCTTCGGCTGGCCGCAACAAGCAGCCGGCGGTCAGCGGCCTTCGCTATAAAGTGGTCTTCACAGCTCACGGTTATTAAGGCGAAAGCCTTTCATGGCTCATACTCGCGTCCGTCCTTGCCTACGTCCATGCCCTGGAACGGTGCCAGCTGTAGCCTCTCTCCATCACAGTCTCTCAGCAGTTGCGCCTCCATACCATAAAAAACAGATAATAATAAAATCTGGGGTGTTACTTCCCAAAACCACGATATCATTATGAGAGACACCGTAGTGGAGGGCTCCGGAGTTTTGACCATCTCGTGTTGTTTAACGTACACTGAAATTGCGCAGTACATGGGCCTCTGCCATTTCGCCTCCACCGAAATACGACCGCCGCGGGCGGGATCCAACCCGTGACCTTCTGGTCACCTGAGCCCCTTAGCCACTGATCCAACGTGGCGCACGGTAAAAAAAAACACAAAATAAATAAAATCTACATGACCTAGTTAGTCAAATGGCCACAGGTTTTCGTCAGTGGTTGGTGATCCGTTAAAACGTTAAATTCCCGGCCATATAGATACTTGTGGAATTTTTTTACTCCAAAGACGATGCTCAGTGCCTCTTTCTATATTTGTCCGTAGTTCCTCTCGGACACTGACAGCGATCTTGAGGCGAAAGCAATAGGCTTCTCTTGGCCGTTCACGACATGTGATAGTACGGCTCCTAGGCCGTACTCTGAAGCGTCACACGTGAGTTGAATTTCTTTTGCCACATCATATATTTCCAACACACTTTCATCCGTCAACAACGTTTTACACTTATTGAAAGCGTCGTCACATAGTCGGGACCAGTGCCACCTGGTTTCCTTGCGAAGCAAGTTATGGAGAGGCTCCAGTAGTGTAGCTACATTTGGCAAACATTTTCCGTAAAAATTGACCAGACCCAAGAACGCCTTTATTTGCGTGGCATTGTCTGGCTTGGGTGCATTCTTTATCGCCCTTACCTTGTTGCTGGTAGGGTGCAACCCATTGCCATCTACTTCGTGTCCCAAATAGGTTACTCGTTTTTGAAACAAGCTGCACTTTTCCGCGTTGACTTTGATACCGTACTGACCTAGGCGCATGAGCACTTGTTCAACTCTTTCATGACACTGCTCGTGGCTAACTCCCGCTATGATGACATCGTCAAGATAGCAAACCGTGCCTCGCAGGCCCCCTCAGGACTTGGTCCATTACCGCCTGAAATGCGGCGGGTGCACAGGCTACACCATACGGTAGGCGCTTGTACCGGAAAAGGCCCATATGCGTGTTAACGGTGAGCAGTTCCTGTGCGTGCTCATCTAATTCCAGTTGCAGATACGCCTTACTCAGGTCAAGAACCGAAAACACAGCTCCACTTTGCAACGTGGTGAAAATATCTTCAGGCAGCGGTAGAGGGTAATGGTCAACTTCCACGAAAGGATTTACGGTGACGCGGTAATCCCCGCACAGTCGAATCCCGTTATTCATTTTCGGTACTACCGCCAGAGCGGTGGCCCAAGCACTGTGCCTCACGCGGTACACAATGCCTGCCTTCTCTATATTCAGCAGCTCTTGTTCTACCTGCTCGCGTAACGCGTATGGCACTGGCACGGCCGCTGGCACTGGTCTCGCTTTACAAAAAAACAGGAGTAGCGTCTTTCTTAAGCACAATGCTAGCGTTAAACCCTTTAATGGCCCCGTATCCCGGCTTGAAATACCTCGCGGTACTTATCGGTTAGCTGTACTTCTTCACGTACCTTCTGTACCCGTACCACATTCGGCCAGTAGAGTTTTATTTTCGTTAGCCACTCCCGCCCCAATAATGCTGGCATTCTAGCCCCTGTGCTATCCTTAGCAATCACCAGTGGCAAGCAAACTTGTTGGCTCTGGTACTTTACATCCACATCCATAATACCTTTGACCGTGACAGGCGTGCCATTGTAGGTGACTAACCTAACATCTGTTTCCCGGAAACTTGCATCGGGAAAATGCTTTAAACATTCTGTTTCACACATTACCGATACGGCTGCGCCTGTATTGAGCTCCATCGGAATCTCTCTTCCGTTTACCAGCAACGGCACTACAATGGCAGGCGTGCCAGCCCTACGGTCTGTGTGACACAGTGTCAACAGCTCATCACGCGTTGCATCATTCGCCAGGCAATGAAAAGGCGCCCTAGTTTTACACATTTTGGATACATGACCTTTCTTGTTACATTTAAAACAACGACTGTTCATGAATGGACAACTTACAGGAGAGTGCCGCCCACCGCAACGATGACACACCTTAGTCTCTTGTGGGCCCGCTGGTGAAGCCGTTTTCGGCGTGGCACTCCTGTCGTAGTCGCCACCGTGTGCTTGCCGCTGCGACGCTGCTGTTTTCTCGTGCCAGTGAACGTCGCTCTCGACTGTGGTCCCCTTTGCGAGGCTCGCCACCATTTCCCGAATGCCTCTAGTAGCAGATTCCATGGCTGCTACAATACTGCAGGTGCGGTCCCAGGTTAATTCTGCATCAGGTGTCGCCAGAAGCCTGCAACGTATGCTGTCGGAGCACAATCGCGCGATGAGACGATCTCGCAGGGCTTGCTCAAAAAATGTGCCGAACTCACACGTTGCAGCCAGTCTCTTGAGTCCTACTATGAAGTCGCCGATGCTTTCGTGCGGCTCTTGCTTGCGTTGATTAAAACGGTATCTTTCCGTAACCACGGAGCACTTCGGGATGTAGTGCTTTTTCACCGTTGCGATGACCACTTCATACGTCTCCTGGGTAGGCGTTTTTGGCAGAAGAAGGCTCCTGAGCGTGACGTATGCCTTCTCCCCGATGGACGTCAATAGCACTTGCAACTTCTTATGCTCTGCGATATCGTTAGCAGCGACAAAACACTCGAACCGCTCGAAGAAAACATCGCAGTTGTCACCGTCCGGATCGAACTCTGGAAGCTTTCCTAGCATGGCACCCCGAACAACTTCTGTTTTTGCGGCTGCCTGGGTCCCACCCTCGTCGCCAGTCATGTTGTAATTTCAGCCGGGGCATGCTTGTCGAATCCTTTATTCCGGCATGCCAACGGGGAGCCTCGAAACAACACAAAGAGCACAGTAACGTAGGGCACACGCCCATATATACAAGCGGCTCGCGGTGACACATGCGCAGTGGCGAACATTCACTTACCACCGCAATTTGACAACTACGACACGTGTAGCCTATCGCGATAAGAACACAACAGCCTCCTCTATTTTATCAATGCCAGCCAAATGCGCACGTTCCAGCCGTTCACCACCTCCAGCCCTTTCCTACTCTCGCCTATCACCTAGCCTTCGCGTGTGCTTTGCGGTCATGGGGGAAAGTACCCGTCATGTGATGCCTCACCACGGAAATCATATAAATTGTAGTGGTGAAAGAGCAAGGGATTCGCTAGTGGGACGCTCGCTCTGTGCGACGCGCGAGCGCTGATCGCGAGCGTCCCACTAGCGAATCCCTTGCTCTTTCACCGCTACAAAAGTAATTTTTTGTTCAGTTGTGCACACATCCGTGGGGCGGCGTCTTGTATCCCTCGTGTTCACTACGTTGGCGGTCACGCTGGCTCTATAAGACACACGGCGGTCTGAGATAGCGCGTCTCCGTTCTTGGCGCTCTGTGGGCAACCAATGAGGACGCGTCGCTGTGACGCTGCAGTTGATGCGCTGCTTTTAAGAGGTGCTACACGAGCGCTGTGAGGCGGCGGCGGCATTGCTTCCAGCTACAAAGAAAAAGCATGCGCAGTGGGGATGTGGACGCCACGGGGAGGGATGCCTGGAGGCGAGAGAGTGGGAGCGTAGGAGAGGGGACAGTTGGCGCATGCACAATGGAGCGCGGACGCCACCAGACCAAGCTCCCCCATGAGATGCTTCGTATCTAAATACCTCCTCGACCGAGCGCACGCGGTTACATGAAATGGGGGGAGGGAGAGGATGGAGTGGGTTTACAGGTTGCAGCACGGGGGGAGGAGAGGAGAGAAGGCGACCGAACGCCTGCGTAAACGCCCGCGTAAAGGACGAGAGTGCGCAGGCCGCAGCGCGGGTGAGGAGGAGCGCTCTACCCGCTTTATATTCACACTTGAAGGAGAGCAGACTAGAGGAGGTAGCGCATGCGCCGCGAGAGCGGAAGCGACAACGCAGGAGAAGCGCAAGCAGGTGGTAGGAGAGAAGTGGAGAGAGTAACTCGCAGCTGTTGGAGAGAGAGAAGGAGGAGAGTTGCGCATGCGCAGTGTGAGTGCGGACGCCGAAAACGCCGCGGGACATGCCCGCGCTATAAGATGCTTCGCATCTAAAGGTCAAACAGACGCGCATGCGAAGCAGTTTTATTTGCGTTTCGCTCGTCCCGAGCTTCATCAGAAGCTCGGACCCCGAGCGAAACGTAAATAAAACGGCTTCGCACGCGCGTCAGTTTGAATATATATATATATATATATATATATATATATATATATATATATATATATATATATATATATATATATATATATATATGTATTCTCATACAAACGTGCAGCCACGGTATTGAAATTGTTCCCTTTATTTTATTACATGTGTACGTGGCACCTGCACTCTTGCCATTAGCGTCCGAAGGAATGTTGCTTACAGTTTGGGGATCCTTAATCCCTGGCTAAGTATTCTTACTCTTGCTTCCCGTTTTTTTCCTTCTAGCTTCGTCTTCCGCTGTAAAAGTAAAATATTCTGTGAGCATTATATGTTTCTCAAGCATTGTCATTGACGAGTAAGCGTTTCTTTATATAGATCTGAACCGCCCCGGGTGGCAGAACACTTATTTGTTGCTATGGTTTATAAAAAATTTGCCTACTGAAAAAAACGGGTGCAAAAACTTGCGAATATGCCCTAATACTTTACTTTACATTAATGACTTGCCGCAAAACATAACCACTAAGATGAGCCTATATGCCGACTGCGTTCTTTACCACACTATTTATTCTACTGAAGACCACACAGTTCTTAATGACGCGTTCTCCCACTTTTGCTCATAGTGCAATGCCTGGCAAATGAGCATAAACTTCACCAAAACGGTTTCTATGACATTCACTAGGCGTTTAGCTCCCTCAGTTTTCTCGTACTCATTCAATAATTCTTCTTTACTCAAAGTACCCGAGTACAAGTACCTAGGGCTTCTATTTACTGATAATCTATCCTGGAGCAAACATATTCAAATAATATGTAATAAATCATTAAAAAAACTGGGTTAACTCCAGTGCACCCTCCGAGTAGCTCCTCAAGAAACCAAACTGCTCACGTACAAAACACTAATCCGTCCAATCCTAGAATATGCATCTATTGTTTGGAATCCATTTCATAAAAACGATATTAACAGGATTGAGTCCGTTCAAAAAAAAGCTATTCGTTTTATCTACCGTCGTTACGACAGGCACTTTTCACCCTCTTCAAAACTTTCTAATCTCAGTCTGACCACTCTGGCAACACGTCGCCACAACGAAAGCTTAAAGTTCATGCATGCCTTGATTGAGTCCCCACGCTGTGCCCACTTAAACCAGTACTTTCAGTTTGCTCAACCTTCCTATACTCGTAGCTCGCATAAACTTACCCTTTTGCCGCTTAACTCTAGAACTGATTTGTACAAATATAGCTACTTTCCTGCAACAGTTGAACGTTGGAATGCTTTGCCTGGGTTTGTTCGTGCCTTACCGATGACCGATATTTTGTCTGCACTTGATACGTAATCTTATCGCCACTCCTGCCATAGCCCATGATGGGCTGCAGTATGTATAAATAAATATAATTTAAGCATTACAATACACGGACTCAATACTAGGAAGAAAGTGAAGCATAATACAACGCCCAGATATTTCCTCGCTTAATAAACAGGACTTTGCGAATATCTGCAGAGAGATATTAGCAGTAGGCATTTTGACTTCATTTTCGCCAAATTTCTTCTGCCTATGTCACGTAGTTTACATGAGTGGAGTGGCGGGAAATTTTTTCCTGTCTCTTTTTTTTTCGACTTTCATGCGTTTGGAAGAGCCGCGTAGTTGCTTTACCTGGCATACGCAGGGCACATTCAGCAAACATAACTGCCAGGTGCTTTGCATAGTCTACTGATGACAGGCGTTGTAGTGAATCTAGAGTCTTACGTTATAGAATGCACGCACAACTTTCCCGGTGCGTGATATGTCCACACACCTTTGATATTTATGTTCTTGCCTCTTACGTGTTGGCTGGCAGGCAAGACAAAAGAGGTTTTCTGCTCCGTGGTTCGTACACCCAGTATAGGGTTTATTTGCTATACGGCACGAAGTTGTGACATTAGGCCCCGAGAAAGAGACAAACTTGTGGAAATTAATGTCACCGGTGAAAAAAAAACAAAAAATATGTGTACACAATTGTTACTAGTGCTGTTGCTTTCGTCGATAAAATACCCCAATCACGTGGTGTGTATATATATATATATATATATATATATATATATATATATATATATATATATATATATATATATATATATATCAGCTTACTGTCCGTTGTCTACAAGCTATTTACAAAAGTAATTGCTAACAGAATTAATACGACATTAGAGTTCAATCAACCAAAGGACCAGGCAGGATTTCGTACAGGCTTCTCAACAACAGACCATATTCATACTATCAATCAGGTGATAGAGAAATGCTCGGAATACAACCAACCCCTATACATAGCCTTCATAGATTACGAGAAGGCATTTGATTCGGTGGAGACATCAGCAGTCATTCAGGCACTGCGGAATCAGGGCATCGACGAAGCCTATATAAACATAATGGAAGAAATCTACAGCGGATCCACAGCCACTATAGTCCTCCATAAAGAAAGCGACAGAATCCCAATAAAGAAGTGCGTACGGCAGGGAGACACGATCTCACCAATGCTATTCACCGAGTGTTTACAGGAGGTTTTCAGGGCCCTAGATTGGGAAGAGTTAGGGATAAGAGTTAATGGAGAGTATCTGAGTAACCTGCGATTCGCTGATGACATTGCATTGATGAGTAACGCGGGAGACGAATTACAGCTTATGATTACTGAACTGGATACGGAAAGTAGAAGAGTAGGTCTGAAAATTAATATGCATAAAACTAAAGTAATGTGGAACAATCTTGGCAGAGAACAGCGCTTTGCAATAGGTGGCGAGACACTGGAAGTTGTAAAGGAGTACGTCTACTTAGGACAGGTAGTAACCGCGGAGCCAAACCATGAGAGTGAAATAACTAGAAGAATAAGGATGGGATGGAGCACATTCGGCAAGCATTATCAAATCATGAATGGTAGTCTACCACTATCCCTCAAGAGGAAGGTATATAACAGCTGCATCTTACCGGTACTTACCTACGGAGCAGAAACCTGGAGACTTACAAAGAGGGTTCAACTTAAACTGAGGACGACGCAGCGAGCGATGGAAAGGAAAATGATACGTGTAACCTTAAGAGACAGGAAGAGAGCAGAGTGGGTCAGGGAACAAACGGGGGTTAAGGATATCATAGTTGAAATCAAGAAGAAGAAATGGATATGGGCCGGGCACGTAGCACGTCGGCAGGATAACCGCTGGTCATTGAGGGTAACTGACTGGATTCCAAGAGATGGCAAACGCGTGAGGGGGGAGACAGAAAATTAGGTGGGTAGATGAGATTAAGAAGTTTGCAGGTATAACGTGGCAGCAGAAAGCACAGGACCGGGTTGATTGGCGAAACATGGGAGAGGCCTTTGCCCTGCAGTGGGCGTAGACAGGCTGATGATATATATATATATATATATATATATATATATATATATATATATATATATATATATATATATATATATATATATATATATATATATATATATATATATTCTTTTTAGCGCCTGAACGAGCGATTAAGAGAACACCGCTGGAGTGTCAAAACGGGAAGGCGCTGGACACTGTCATAGATTTGACTGGGCAGTTTACTTTGATAATAGTGTTATATTGTGAAGAGACAAATATAGGTGCACGCGCGAGGTTGTGAAAGCTATAGGAATTAACTGTGATGCGCCAGCTCTCATTTACTTTTTTTTTTATTTGTGAAAGGCGAATTTCTTGAAGGCAAATGGTAACAGCCCTTTCTTGAAGGCGAATGGTAACAAGCTCATAGTAACGCACTCGTGGGGATGTGGTGAAATGGTAACCTGTCTTTTTTTCTTTTTTTCATTCCTTCTTTTTTTACGGTGTATATTCGAAGCATGCGATATGAAGCGCTGTTTGGAACTTACCGCTTGTGTATGTTGTGTATCTTGTCTTTGTTGAAAATTTTGTGCTAAATAAGTCCACAGCATGGAATACCAACCGGACCCAACCAACTCTCTAGAGACCTCGGACACATTACGCGGGATGTTCAATTCATCGAGAGCACACCATGCCTTGCTCTTTATTAGCCACAAGCCCAATCAACAAGCACAAACAAGGTGCGTACCAAAACGCAGCCACCGCCGCTGAGAGTTGATGAACACGTTAACAGCTTTATAACATCAGCATTAACGCGACGAACCGGACCGACGCGCCCTCCTGATCATGCTCCGAGGTGTAGCCAGACACTGGTTTGGAATGAACTAATAAATGAAACAAAACAAACATGATTATGCGCGTTTTCAAAGCGGATATTATTTCATAGCTTGGCAACGCGCTAAAGAATAGTCCCACCACCTAGTCCTTGTATCAGTCATTAATGGATGTGTCCTGTATAACACTGATAAACTAGGCAATGGGGCAGGAAAAAATCACTTCATCGAGTTTGCCTTCATGACAGCTTGAAACGTTTTGAAAGGGGATACAGAGAACAGGTGTTCTGTACGTTAAAATTACATTAAAAAGAAATATTTTACTTTCGGCTCTGTTGACGTGTACGTAAAGGTCTGTTAATATTCCTGGGCTTCGGTTCTTTTCGTGAAGCTTGAGGATATGCTGTAATTACGTGGTCATGTTCACAATTCTGATTCACAGTATCACACTAAACATGCTGAGGAACAATGACAGTAACGAAAACAAGAAGAACGATGATTTTCAGCTCACGCCAACATGGTGCGTTTCATAACCGCATGTTTCAATCAATCAATCAATTGATAGATAGATGAACTAATCAATCAAACATTTATTTAACAAGATCAGGCAGAATCACTGGGAGTATGTGATTTCTCACGCAAAAATAATTAATAAAAATAATAAACACAGACACTATATAACGGGGACAATACCAACAGAAAAAAATGTCAAAAACAAATAATTATGGCCACAGTGCAAAACATAATAACATCAGGAACTAGATAAGGGCTATGAGAAATAAGATTCACGTGAACATATATTAAGCAAGTTTCGCACTCGTTGCGCCCAGCCTAAACGAAGTGCGGTGCTGGGAGCCCTTCTTTGTTTCTCTTCATTTTTATTTTTATTTCTTCAACTTTTTTTTCCTCTATATTCACTCTAATTTTGTATGTATTCTTTGTCTCTGTGTACTTCCATTTCTTTTGTCCTCTCTCTTTTTATCTATCAATATTTCTATCTATTTCTCTCCATTTCAACTTTTCAGTCTCTTTCATTGATTCTCTGTCTTTCCTTATTTGTTCCTGTTCGCTCTTTCAGCTTTCTCTGCTCTTTCTTTCTATGCTATGCTTTATTTACTTTGTCACATCCTCGTTTCGCTCCTTCTCTGCCTCACTTTTCTTTCGCAACCCCTTGATACCTATAATTAACCTTGCCTTGTATGCTACATATAGAAGGCTCTTCTGGCGTGCCTAGATACCCAAGTGGTTGCGATGCTCGCGACGAATACGCGGCTTAAAATCCCGCCTCGTCAAAACATTTCTTGGCCCACAATTCTACTTTATTTTCTTTCTGTTCATTCTTTCTTTCTGTTCATTTATTTCTCTCTTTTGAACACGAAAGGGTCTTGTGCAGCGCTTCATCAAGATTACACTGACGTCACTTCCGTCACAGAAGTGATGTCAGTATAATGTACGCGAACGGATGACAAGGAAAAATCTGAAAACAAAGTTTCGTTATGCGGATGACGTGTCAACCGAGATTGTCGTCATGCACCTCTCCTTTACGACAAGTGCCCGGTGCTCTACCCACAGCGCCACGGAAGCATGTGCACGAGGCTTAAAAGCGCGCTTTATATCTCTCCCATGTCCCCCTCTCAGTGTTGGTGGGACGGTTTCGCCGTTCTTTAGAAGCGGTGAAGTACTCCATAATGACAGCAACGAGTGCCGACGGAGAGCGCTTTGGTAGTTTCAGCGCAATGCTGGCTTTCTTTGCATGATTGCAGGAAGCTGTGCCGCTGGTGCGATGCGCGGTATGCAATTATTTAATTTGGTGACGACGCAGTATGTGCTATGTCTTTTGTGTTGTGCTAGCGTGACGACACGTCGACAGAGCAGTGCAGCTTCCGCGTGCACCAAAGCTGTTTTTCTGCAGCCTACTGCTTCTCGATAAGCTATCCTTTTTAAAGCAGCGATAATAGTGTCGAGTAACTGAATAATCAATTAAAACATAACATCACGAGCAACTGATTAAGGCTAAATGGGCGAACGCTGAACGATTAATCTATTAATTATTGTAATCGACCATTCCTAGAGCTTTGGCATAGGTTGCCATATCACTGGGTACGCACGCCTTGGTCTTTCTCTCTTCAGATGAAGATGCTTTGAATCAATGCATATGGAGCACCAATTTTTCTTCCGGGGTTTTGGATGCCATCTTTCAGCGGGATTCCCCCTGTGCTGTGTCAGGGTTTCTTAACTACTTCAGTTGCCACAAAAGATAAGTCATGAATGTGAACGTTAATCATCGGGATGGAGATGTGCACTAGGAGACAACGTGGGTGCATCCACGTCCCATGTTGCTAAAGCTCCCAAACACCATCAGACATTCTGCGAGTTCTCATGCATCCGTGTAGAATAAACAGTCAACTACTACTGTCAAGGCAAGGTTCACTTTCGTGTTATACATGTTCGTATGACGCAGAGATTGACCATGTATTTTTATTCTCTCTCTCGGACCTCGCTATCTCCCTATAGTAATTGCATTTCACGCCGGGTAAATCGACACACGTTTTTTTTAGAAAGACACAGAAGTTGAAAAAAATGAAGACGAGTACGAGGATAGCACGTGCTGGTTCATGATGATAATTATCTGTCGACGCAAAATGGCATAACGAAAAGCCTAACCGCTCAGAATTAGAAGCATAAGGGAGCCCGAGAGACAAAGAAGGAGAAAATTGTTTCTAAAATGTGTGACACTGTTGAAATAGCGTAAAGCTTGAAAGAAAATAACTGAGAGGAATTAAAAACAGGAAGGTGCAAACAATAGACACTAAAAAGATTGTCTAACGTGCAGCGTTGTATGGAAGATCGGCCACTTTCCCGGCAGGTACACCTAGAGCACCGTCCCCTTCGCTCGTCGGTCCAAAAGGCGATGCGTGAATGCGCAGGCGCTGCTGCGCAAATGTATGCCATTTTCGACTGTAAAACTGTGTTTTTTTCCTCCCTCCCCTACAATAATGCCCACTTGGGCGATGTAGGTTGCACTAATAAATAAATAAATAAATAAATAAATAAATAAATAAATAAATAAATAAAACAACTTGGACCATCTACCCGAAGGGAACCCTGATGGAATGCGTAGCAGCAGCGGTGCGCACAGCGTTGACCCGGTTGAAACGGGCGTCAACGCAGATAAACGAACCGAAAGAGTGTTTCCACTCGACGTGCGGTCGAGCGTTGCGGGCGGTGGAGAGGGTGAAGCGAGAGAGAAGTGGCACGTTCAGAGGTGTTGCGAGCGGGCGGAGCATCCGGCAGCTGCGGGCGCTGCCGCGAGCATGCTGCGTGTGAGGGAGAGAGTGACGTCAGCGCGCACCTGCGAGGGAAGCTTGCGAGGAGAACGTGACGTCAACGTGCAGCTGTAGCGTGACCTACTTGGCAGCGCTCCAACACCTACCGCGAGGGGGAACGCGTTGCGCGCATTCGTACGGACGCACGTATCGTACGGCGTTACACACGTGAGTCGAAGAGCTGCTTCCCATCTAATAAATAAATAAATAAATAAATAAATAAATAAATAAAGCCACTCTTGTCCTTTTTGAGAACGGCTGGCTTGTGCTAATGCCCCTGACATCCTACAGTGTAGTCCAGCACGGGGTGGTAAACTAACTGCTCTTTATTTTTCTTTCTTTCCTCCTTCTCCTGGCCCTCTTTCATTTTGATATGGCATTTCTCAATCGCCCAATGGAGGGTAGCCAGCTGGACGTTTGTCTGGTTAGCCTTCTACCTTTATGTTTTCTTACTTTTTTTGTAGGGTTGTGTGTTGGAATATGCAGGCAGCCACATGAAACTGTATGCGCTATCTGGTCACCTTGCATGCAATTCGAAAAACAACACAATTGAGCTCGTGAGGGTAGGTTTTTTACATCGTGAAGAAATGCTAAAGTAGCGCTATTTCATCAGCAATTGCAGTGACGATCTATAAGTGCCAGAAAAATGTCAAGAGTCATTTCTAGCAAGGTGATTGTTATATATAAGCTTCGCAAATGTTTGTACACCTCCTAAATGGTGTTACACCTGCGAAATGGTGTTAGTGCTGGATTTGGAAGTGTCATTCTAACTTACAAGTGCATAATAATGATGGATGAAAGATATTGTGGTGTATAGTTTCTCAAGGGGTGTTTGAATATAGAATAATCTGGATATTCGGCACGCAAAGCCGATAGAACGAGGAACCCGCATAGCGAAACGCTTGGTGTGAGCCGAAAAGTGTAAGGTTTTTTTAATGATGATACTATTTTTTTATGGCGCAAGCGTCATTCATGGCTAAAAAGTGCTAGGATTGATGTTCTTTGAAAGAGAGCACTTTGATTACGTATCTTGGAAGCCTTGCATAACGACACAGAATTTAAAGAGTATATAAATATATAATTACAGCGTATAGGATTTTTTAAAAGAAGAAATTTTGTTAAATTTCTCAATGTCCTCGACATACAGAATGAAAGAATTCCGACTGGTGAAAGAAACAGTGCTATAAAGGCTTAGATTGCACTGAATCAAGCGAGCCTTGAAATAGCAAAACTGAGCAATTCTGAAGTCTAATCTTGTTCCTTCTAGGTTGTTGCTAGACCATGCAAGGACGCTTCTAGTTGACTCTCGGTGTAGACATGTTCGACTTAAACCACAGACAGACACAGACCCGATAAGGATGCCCAGTCTCCAGAGACAGAAACTCGTGCTGAAACCCAGCGCTTGCCCATGTTATAGACCTACGGGCACGTTGTCGTTGGCGTAAGGGTTCCATCGCTTCGGGCAGTTCTCGCAGCCGCTGTTGCCTTTTCCGGTCGCTCGTATTCTCTCGATGTACGCCCTCGGGGTCTTCGACTCGCCGCCGCCGCTTGCAGCGATTTCTTGACCTGACTGTTGCCTTCATTTTTAGTGAACTAGTAGTGAGTAGTGGGGTATACCCTATTTCAGTGGGACATAAAAGTTTATGTTACTGATTGTTTTCTGATAGGCCGCACAGGCAGACACAAGTTTTTTTTTTTATGATAGGTCACGCAAATTATGGCTACCTTAAACAGCTTCGCTTTTCAAAAGAATTGTCTGATCAATGTCGAAGGCGGTACACACTAACAATTATTTGCATTACGCTCGAAACGCACCTTGTGCTATTCTTAATGATAATATGAATAAATTAAAGAGTACATCATCGTAATCTATATCAAGTGCGAGCTCCACTCATATGCCTAAGGTTTTTTTTTTCATTACCACTCTGAGCGCAAGTAAATCCCATAAAGCGGAGAATAGCGGAGTGCGCACTCTCGACGTTTTCTGCTATGATGGCGACTCGCAGTCGTGGCCGAGTGGTTAAGGCGATGGACTCGAAATCCATTGGGCTCTCCCAGCACAGGCCTGAACCTGTCGGCAGTAGTAAACTTTATATGTATATTTATTATATGGTTTAGTTATTGCTGAAACGCCACTGTCCCACGGCGAGAAAATTTTATGAAGTCATATTGATGAAATGATAAAGTCGCCGATCCTGCGCGATGCAGCGCGCGCCACGTGTTCGTCAATTAGCATAAATATCATACGAATAAACGTTTACTTACCACTCCCTAAAGGACTACGTGATCTACGCGGACGGCCCTGTGGGAGTTGTCCTGTGCTACCTAGTTTTCCCTTGCTTTTTGATAAACCTTTGCCTGTTGACTTGCTGAAAAGTGGACTTGCCAGCGCAGATGAAGGACCTTCTTCTTTTATCGAGCACATAAGCACGAAAGCGACAAGAAGGACAAGAGCCTTGGCGCTATAGATACACGGCATTCTCATAGGACATACAGAACTAAAATTGCTGCTTTTCGTCCATGAGGCTTTCTGTTAACGCCGACACAATGCACAATGACAGAAAACACGTCATCTGAGCATAGCTCCTATGAAAATATTTCCCGTATTCTGTTGAACTCTGGGCCGCAGGTGTGTAAAAGCATAAACCAATACAACGACAAGGAAGGCAAAGCGCACAAAGGCTTGTGTGTGACTGCTTTTTATGTTTTTTTTTGCTTTCTTTTGGATATTTATTTTATTTATTTATTCAAAATACCTTACAGGCCCAACAGGGCATTGGGTAAGGGGAGCATCAAAATATTATATACATGCACAGCTGAATACAAAGAATAACAAAATTTAAGGAAAAATTGTAGAAAATTGTACAATGCATAACAGTGACAACGATAAAGAAAATACAGCGGGAACTAAACGAAGGCAATGAAACATGTGAGATTGTGACTATACAACCGGCTACAAAAAGTGAACAAAATTTCTGAAGAGGCATTGAGTTACACAAGTCACAAAAGCGAAGACATCTCTCAAGATTACACATCGAAACGTAGTGCATATTAATATTCAAACCTACTAAAAATCACTAAAAACGAAAAAAAGGAAAGGAAAAAAAAAGGAAAAAAGAGACAAGAACGAACCGAACGCTCAATGCATAATTACCAAACTTGGTGTGAATAAATGAAACAGTTAATCATGAAAATGTGAATGTGTGTTGAGGCAGTGGCGAAATTTTTCTCTATTGTGCTCAACTACGATGTCATCTGGAAGGTCGTTCCACATGCGGATGACGCGTGGGAGGGCAGATGAGTTGAAGATGTCTGTTTTAGCGTAGATGCGCGTGAAGGAAAGATGTCAGTTTCTTCTTTTTCTTACCCATATTCCCATTCCGTGGTCTCTTGAATGTTATATTGTCCTTAGTTTGTGGCTGTGCGTACTTCAGTAGCAGGGACCTCCAATAAAGATTCAACTTTTCACAAAGCGAACTATCGGGTAACAAAGACAGTAACATTATAAGAAAATTATAGGGGCGCGCACAGTCGCCGGTCGTCCATAAGTTCACCGGCAGATAGGACGCGTGTGCGTTTACACACTTGTCATATTACATCCCAGTGTTATTACTGGCGCTCGAGGATGTTTCCTTGTGTAATCAGAGAAGTTCTCTTTATCGACGTCATTATTCCCTTGGTTGCATCAATTGACCTGCCGGGTTGCGACATGGTACTGATGTCTGCTTGATAATTTTTCACCTGTGTGTATATGTATTTGGGCGTATGTGCCATGACCAATAAATTAACTTGGTTAATGGGCGTATGTGCCATGACCAATAAATTAACTTGTGATTACACAAGGATGTTTCCTTGTGTAATCAGATATTCCCGTCGCGCGCACAGTATGATTACATTAGAAAATACGCGAGTAGTATCAGATTTACTAAGGCGTGGCTTCGGCAAAGCAACAACACGTCGATAACTTATAAGTGGCTGTCGACCCCAGTTTAAGACTGTGTTGGACTCTCATTAAGAGAACACAACGTGGTAGTAGCGTAGCCAGAAATTTTTTCTGCGCGTGGGGGGGGAGGGGCGATTCAATTCAATTATACTTTATGCATGCATGTTCACGCATGCGTTTGTATGTCTGCGTGTTTATGTACACGCACAAGAGAAAAAAGCTCAGAGGTAAAGGTGGGGGGTGGAGCCCACCTGTCTACGCCAGTGCAACGTGGGATATTGCAGAGGCTTGTTATAATAAATATGAGGACAGGTGCGTTATCCAGCCATCGGCGGCTTTGCATGAAAAGTAATTGTGCTTTTTGATCTGTCTTATTCTTTTTATCGTTGAGAACTAAGAAACAATGATGCCAAGGAAAGTATAGGGAATCTTATTAGAAGTAATCGTAATGTAAATGTGAAGAAAGAAAAGTGGACGAAAAGACAACTTGCCACCAGGGTTGCCGTTGGTGGCTACTTTGCGCCAAATTGGCTACTTTTCGACCCCGTCTGGCGACAAAAAATTTGCAGTTGGCGCCATGGCTATTTTCTGGCTACTTTTAAAGTGCAGATTTGGCGCATTAAATGGACAGTTTTTTATCATTTTTGCAGACAAAATACATTGTTTTAAGTTTTTCTCTCGCTTCAGCCGATGCGTAGGTCGTCCTCCACCCACCAGGTTGGTGCGCATCGAGGCACCCTTACGCGACGCTTAGCGCATCTCCAAATACGGAGTGGCGAAGTTGCGTGCAAGGTGACGAACGCGTGGCCAGCCCGGTGCTCAAGGTTCCCGCTATCCATTGTGATGATACGCGCAAGTTTTACGAATAATTTTGATGCGCAGTGCGTGTTCCCGTGTAAACTTGGGAAAACAGACATCTGCAACAAAATTTAGCTGGCCTGTTCATCTACAACCAGAATTTGGTCTGCAGCTTCAACGGAAATCTGTTTCAACTTACATGTCCCTACTGACTTGCTGGCTGGAATATTCAAACATAACTTTGTGTGTGGCAAGAACTCATATTCTCTACCTAAAGTATGCACACGCGTAATGAATTTATCATAATTCGTTCATTTAAGTTATTTCCAACTTATCGGTGACTTTCTATGGTCTTACTCATTCAAAATGATATTATTTATTGATCAATATTAAAGAATATGCTCATAATACCACTTATGATCCACTTGGCTACAAATTTGGCGATAATATTAAATTGCATGGCTACTTTGGCTACTTTTGGCTTGAGTTCTGGCTCTTTTTCAAGTCCACCCAACGGCAGCCCTGCTTGCCACCAACTGGGACCAAACCTGCGACCATCGAACAAAGTGTCCGATGCTCTACCACTGAGCTACGGTGGCGGTCATCACTCCATCCACTTTATAGGCCATATATGTGCATTTAAACGTGGGCGTGTCAGTCAGCACCGCCTGTTACCATTACGGCGATGTGTACCACTCTTTTTGCTTGTCGGCATCACGTAGCAAGTGATCTTATTACGAGCTGGCAGCTGACCAATAATCCCTCGCATACTACCTGAAGGCATCAAGCCTGCCAGAACGAGACCGAGTCTGTCTTTCTTGACATTTACATTAAAATTATTTTCTAATAAATCTCCTATACTTTCCTCGGCACCATCGTTTGTTAGTTCTCATTTATACTGTGTTTACAAAAAAAAAAAACGAGCCCTTAAATTTACACATCTTTCCTTCATTCATAGCGAGGGTCTCGTTCTGGCAGACTTGATGCCTTCAGGTAGTATTCGAGGGATTATTAGTCAGCTGCGAGCTCCTAATAAGATCACGTGCTACGCGGCACAAACAGGCAAAAAGGGTGTTCCACACTCGCCGTAATGGCAACAGGTGGCGCTGATTGATGCCCCCAGTTGAAATGCACATATATACCCTATAAAGTGGACGGTGGGATGACCGCCACCTTAGCTCAGTGGTAGAGCTTGGGACGTCTTATTCGAAGGTCGCAGGTTCGGTCCCAGCCGGTGGCAAGTTGTCTTTTCGTACTCTTTTCTGTCTGCAATTTACATTACAGTTACTTCCAATAACATCCCCTATACTTTCCTTGGCATCATGGTTAGTTCTCATTAATATTGTGTTTAACAAAGCAAACATGCAAGCCCTAAATTTTCACTTCTTTCCTTCTCTTTATCGACGTCATTCTTCCCTTGGTTGCATCAATTGACCTGCCGGGTTGTGACATGGTACTGATGTCTGCTTGATAATTTTTCACCTGTGTGTATATCTATTTGGGCGTATGTGCCATGAGCAATAAATTAACTTGGTAGTAGGCGCTCATGTGCGTCTCTCTGCTTACCTTACTTCCCTCTGTTGCTTTTCTTTCAACATACGTGCTTGCACCGCGAACTCTTGAAAATGTACATTATCCAACATGCCCACATCACTGTTATTCTTCAACAACAAGCACGCATATCAATACATTGCATGTTTGCAAAAAGCACCAGCATATCTCTAGTTTCAACTCAAATAGTTTTTTATAGAAATTGGTGAAAATCACATGCTGTAATAATTTTGCTTCGGGAATTCCTTATCCGCACAACTACAAGAAGATTGCAGTCACAAAAAAATATTCATCAGTATTTTATTACTGGCTATGCTTGTATCTAGTGATATTTCACGCGCGGGAAAATGGGTAATAAACGCTTATAGAGTAGTTAACGCACGCGTACTGCGTGATGGATAAGTGCATGAGCGTCGTATGCGCTGTCACATCGAGGACATGACCAGATTAAATGTAGTGGTCACCTAGAAGGGCCGTGACAGGACCTGTGCAAGGATTGAGACGACAATAGTATTTGTGGCGTGAACCAGAGAAAGAAGGATCTCGAAATGGGCACGAGAGGCGGACGCGTGAAGAGTCAGGTGGTAGCCACGGTGGCGTTCCATCGAGGTGGAGGATGGCGGGAGCTTCTCGGCCGGCAGCACGGTCGGCCGTAGACCCGAGTGCCTGGCGGAGGTCAAGAGTCGGAGTGGACTGCTTCGCTTGGCCTCAATTATCCGAAATCAAGTGCATGGAGCGCTCAAGGGAAGCTGCCGCATCCACCAGCAACACCGTCGGGTGTAGGACCGAGTGTTGCCCTGCCTTGCGATAGCCACGGGAGGGCGTCGTGTGGTGTCATCGCTCAACATCCTCGTTTTCGGAAGCCACTGAAGATCCCCGCTGTTAGTGATACCATCGGTCAAGTCTCGAGTGTTCCTTCCTGTAGACACGGAAGATTGTCAAAGTCAGAAT
The DNA here is from genome assembly GCA_030522465.1 of Rhipicephalus appendiculatus. NCBI lineage: Eukaryota > Metazoa > Arthropoda > Arachnida > Ixodida > Ixodidae > Rhipicephalus > Rhipicephalus appendiculatus. The sequence goes on from JALIZH010007315.1 coordinate 51,673, forward strand.
CACGGTCAGGGTTGCCGTTGGTGGCTACTTTGCGCCAAATTGGCTACTTTTGGACCCCGTTGGCGCCCAAAATTTCCTGTTGGCGCCATGACTTTTTTTGTAACTTGTGGTGTTACTTATTCAAGATGGTTTTATTTATTCATCAATAGTAAAGAATCTCTTGATAAAACCGCTTATATTTTATTTGGCTAGAAATTCGGCGATAATATAAAATGACATGGCTACTTTACCTACTTTTGGCGTGAGTTCTGGCGGCTTTTCATGTCCACCCAACGGCAACCCTGATCACGGTCGGGTGAAGTCCCGAGTGTCTGGAGGATGCCGAGGGTCCAATTGTACTGCATTGTTTGGCTTCAAGTACCGACGACCACTCCATGGAGCTCCTAAGATGCTACAGTGTCCGTCCGCAGCACCGTCTGGTGTAGGCCCGAGTGTTGCTACGCATTACCAGACCAACGAGTCGGAGCAAATGGTTCTGCTTGACCTCCGGACCAGCTGTACCCGTCATCGCTCGACCCTAAGGCAGCATCCATTCATGTGCTTCACCCTACCTCGCTAAGCCACTGAGACATCTGGGTGCTCGTGCCGACGCTCCGTCCACGAAGGCATATGCCGCATCAGCTGTTGACTTGGCCCGGTGAGACCTTCTCGCGTTAAGACAAAGCATGTGTGTTTCTTTTTTTTAGTTCTTTTAATGTTTTTTAAAGCGTCGTGTTCCCGTATAGCGTTCTTTGTTGTGCTTTTTATGTTCGTATGTTTTTCTATAAAGTGAAAAACAGAAAATAGCCTCGTCAGTTTTTTTTAAAGCGTTGTTCTCGCCGACGCGACGTGCATTTTTAAATGCGAAGCATTTCTTAGCGAACTTCGGCGACTTTGAGCGTATCTATCTATCTATCTATCTATCTATCTATCTATCTATCTATCTATCTATCTATCTATCTATCTATCTATCTATCTATCTATCTATCTATCTGTCTGTCTGTCTGTCTGTCTGTCTGTCTGTCTGTCTGTCTGTCTGTCTGTCTGTCTGTCTGTCTATCTATCTATCTATCTATCTATCTATCTATCTATCTATCTATCTATCTATCTATCTATCTATCTATCTATCTATCTATCTATCTATCTATCTATCTATCTATCTATCTATCTATCTATCTATCTATCTGGCCGCCTACGACTTTGTGCTCTCCTGGCCGTATCGTTAATGGGATGTATACCGAATTTGATATGGCATAACATGACTGTATGAGGACCATAAATGGCTGGTCATATCATGAAAATCATGAATAAATTGTCATGAAAAGTATGATTTACATGCCACGCTCATGGCACGCTCGCGGCCGCTTCGTTAGCTTGATATGCACAAAATTTGGTATTGAGTGACATGACTGTATGACGCACATAAATGACAAGTGGTAATATGGAAATCATGACTTGTCATCTGCGACATGACTTGCATTCCACGATCATGGCGCGCTCGCGGCCGTTTCGTTAGCTTGATATACACCAAATTTGGTATTGAGTGACATGACTGCATGACGCACATAAATGACAAGTGGTAATATGGAAATCATGACATGTCATGAGCGACATGACTTGCATTCCACGCTCATGGCGCGCTCGCGGCCGTTTCGTTAGCTTGAGGTACACCAAATTTGGTATTGAGTGACATGACTGTATGACGAACATAAATGACAAGTGGTAATATGGAAATCATGACATGTCATGAGCGACATGACTTGCATTCCACGCTCATGGCGCGCTCGCGGCCGTTTCGTTTGCTTGATATACACCAAATTTGGTGTTGAGTGACATGACTGTATAACGAACATAAGTGGCAGGTGGTAACATGAAAATCTTGGCATGCATGTCATCTACAACGCCATTTACATGCCCCGCTTAGGGCGCTTGCGTCCACTTCGCTAGCTTGATATACACCAAAATTTGTATTGCGCGATGTGGATGTATGACGAACATAAATTACAGGTCCTAACATGTAAAACATGACATGCAAATTATGTAAAGCGTGATATGCTCCTTCCTGACTGCTTCGCATTACATCGATTCCCACAGTGCGTGGGATCTGCCAGCTTTTTCTGTCTTCTTATTCCTAAGAATCCTATCTAAATGCACAAAAAGCGTATAATCGCTTTATAGTTCGACTGTTCTTTGAACCAATAACGTCGAGCTAAATTTTAGAAAAACACCTTCTAGCAAGAAAACAGCTGAAACGCACAAGAGAACAGAGGACTCGTTCAAAACAGTTAGAACCTGCAATCCCATGCACATTTGTGCTACAGGTTACCGAGAATTGATTTTTTTTGTCGAAGCTCGTTGCAGTTTTCCTGCGAAAAGCTATTTAGTGAACGCAGGTCTGGACTGTTTTCAAACAAAGAAACATTGCCACGTCTCCATGCAGCGCTTAAACGATCCACTGTAGTGTCATTGTACGGTGGCATACATCCATCATATGGTCCATCACAATGCCTTCACTGATCTATCCATATTAGGGACAGACAAGTTCTTAGGAGTCATCACTCAACGATTCCCTATATCGCGTGAAGCCGTAAATGCAATTAGGGTTGCCACAGGGATGTTGTTGCTGTTACAGCCGAAAAGCAGCACAAAATAGCAAAATGCAGGTATTAAAAGCGGTTATCCGTAGAACAGTGTTGAAAAAGACCTGGCTACCAACTAATTTGTATGAAAATCAATATAGATGTGATAGGCTTAGAAAGAGAGGGTCATTGAATGTGTTACGCCATGGTGCAAGGCAAACATGTACACAATGATATGTCTTCTCTGTGTGATGTGGGCTTCATTATATACACATAGACCGCATGGAAAACCACACATTGCGACTGATTGAGTAATCTATGCCAAAGCGTCCACATATGCGACTTATGCTAGGCATGCAACGCCGTCCTAAAGAAACGACCACCATGAATTGGCGAGAAAATGTGTAAATGTGTAAACACTTTTCTAGCTTCAGGGTGAGCCAGGAGTTTTTGATTTCTTTAAGTACGGATTCAAGGCACTCGAGGTGTTCGTCGAAGTTCGAGGACAACACAACGACGTCGTTCAAGTAAACAAGGCAAGTTTGCCACTACAAGCCAGCCAATACTGTCTTCGTGACTCGTTGAAAAGTCGCAGGTGCCGAGCAAAGACCGAAGTACCTTGAACTCGAACAGGCCGTCCGGTGTTATGAAGACAGTGTTTTCTCCGTCTTTCTCGTCGACTTCCATTTGCCAGTAGCCGGCCTTGAGGTCCATCGAAGAAAAGTACTTCGCGTTGTAGATTCGATCTAGAGCGTCGTCTATTCGTGGGACAGGATACACGTCCTTCTTCGTCATTTTGTTCAGGCGACGATAATCGACGCAGAAACGTAGGGTCCCATCCGTCTTCTTCACTAACACCACTGGTGACGCCCACGTACTCTTTGAAAGCTGGATGGTGTCCTCGCGCAGCATTTCGTCGGCTTGTTTCTTTATGGACTCACGTTCTCGCATCGAAACTCTGTACGGGCTCTCACGAAGTCGCCTGGTACTTTCATCTGTTATGATGCGATGTTTTGCGACCGGTGTCTGCCAAATTCTGGACGACAATGAAAAGCAGTCCTGGTATTGCAGAAGCAGGGTTTTGAGCTGTTCTTGCTTATTAGTCGGAAGGCTCGGATTGACGTCGAAATCTTATTGCGGGCCTCGATTCGTGGTTGCATGTTCGGTAGACTCGGCGAGGGCGAAAGCGTTGCTGGCTTCCACTATTTCTTCGATGTAGGCAACCGTCGTGCTTTTGCTCACGTGCTTATACTCGTTGCTGAAGTTCGTGAGCATCACTTTTGCTTTTCCTCCTCGCACCTCGGCTATTTCTCTGGCGACCCAAATTTCGTCGTTCTTCAACAGGTACTGGTCGCCTTCAGCAACACCGTGCTGTTTGTTGATTTCTGAGTTCGGGCGGAAATGCTGACGCTGGAGCGAGGGGGGAATGGTGACTTGGTCGTCTAGCACATTCAAGGCGTGGTTTTCTGGCGACGTGTGCGGCAGTAGTGCTTTTTCTGCGGATAGCGTTATCAACTTGGATCGCAGATCGATGACTGCCCCATGAAGGCCTAAGAAGTCCATACCGAGGATGACATCTCTCCAGCACCGCTGTAGTACTGCGAAGCTTGCGGGATAAATCCGGTTGTTAATTGAGACTCTCGCTGTGCAGATTCCTGTCGGCGTTACAAGGTGTCCTTCAGCTGTCCGGATTTCGGGGCCTTCCCAAGCAGTCCTAACTTTCTTCAACTTCTCGGCGAACGGGCCACTGACGACGGAATAGTCGGCTCCAGTATCGATGCGAGCTGTCACGCTGTAGCCGTCGATAAGAACGTCGAGGTCGCTAGTTCGTCGTCTCGCACTGCGGTAAAGGTCGTGCGGTCGGCTCACGTCTGCGTCGGTTTGTTCCGCTGCTTCCACTTTGCGTCGTCAGGCCTCCGGGCTGCGAACTGTAAATACATAAATAGTAGGGTCCCAGAAGGAAACGAACTCATGCCGTCTGCGTGGTAACCAAGTATTCTACCACAGAGCCACGCCATGTCTCGAAACCGCTTTGTAAAAAGACCCTATTACGATGCATTGTTGATGAAACGTCAATTGTGGATACAGTGCTGCTATGTAGTATATGTACTCCTATGATATTGCGTCCCATCGGGTAACATCAGTTCTATAATTAATTGCAGTAAACTGAATTTGGTCTATGTAACACTAGGCAGGGCTACCATCCTCGCAAGCACAACTTATCGCTTCTGGTGTTGGTGATACCCATGCTGCTGTTGGCAATGTGGCGCAACTGTAAACAAATGGTTATATAAAACATGTGACTGTTCAACATGCTTGTGCGTACAACACTTGTACATACATCTAGCGTCATGTCGTGACGTTTCGCTCCGTAAAAAAACTTACACCACAGTCGTCTTCCCTCCGCATGCTTCGTATACATCGATTTCCTTGGTATGTGGGATCTGCCGAATTTTTTATTGCGATAGCAAATATATGGACACTCTCGGCTGATTTTTGCCGTCGCCGTCACCGCCATGTCCCGGATATGTATATATTTTTAAATATATAAAAAGGCATAAAGAAAAAATAAATCAGCATTAAAAAATTCCAATGCACCTGATCGGAGATTCGAACCAGCGACCCCTCGCTCCGCAGCCTACTCCGCTAGCCAACATAGCTACGCGCCATGCTTGTGCCAGCGATATAAAGGCGAGCTATTCATATGCACCACTTGCCGCTCGCGGTTCACAGACCTCGGTACAGCTTGAGCGTGTTTTCTATCACGCAACGTTTTTACAGTTTATTCAAATTCAAAACTGCCCTTGAGACAAGCACGAAAAATTGGCCCCGTTCTGTACCACTCATGATGTAGAAGGAAAAAAAAAGAGAACACCGTTCACACTTGGCGTCAGACGCCACCGCCTGGCAAGAGACGCAGATGGGTCATTCCACGTGCCGCAGTTAAAAGAAAAAGAAATATCAAACAGCGTCGAAAAGTCTAAGAGTATCATATAATCAATTCTTGGCCAATCTCCTTGAGTGGGTACGAGGCAAGTCAGAGGTAACAACAACACCAACAGCATCGGCTTATGCATTATGGACACTCGCAGCGCGTTGCTCAAATACAAACACGTAATAACTAGTTGTTAGTTCACGCTTTTCCTGTGTATACCTATGCGTCGTCTTCGAGAGTTCTTTGTGCTGCGGCGGCGCTCGACAAGTATCGATCTTATTGTCTTTCTTCGTGCGACATTCTAATTTCTTGCAATCGCATTCATTGATTCGCGTTAGTGGCGAAACTGTCACTTTTTCAGATTTCTTTCGAATTGGTAAAATTGCACGTGTTGCTATAAAGAGGCGCGACGTTTTAACATATTCGACCAGTCCTTGGTATCCATGGCAATATGTCAGAATTTCGGAAAGCGTCATGTCTGTACCTATACAGAGCGTGTATGGGCTACGTGCACTTAACATCGTTGTTACAGGAATCCGTTGTGCCTCGTACAGAAGTGAATTTTTAAATGCGAAGCATTTGTTTGTGTAGTGTAAGCACTTTTGCGTTTCTATCTATCTATCTATCTATCTATCTATCTATCTATCTATCTATCTATCTATCTATCTATCTATCTATCTATCTATCTATCTATCTATCTATCTATCTATCTATCTATCTATCTATCTATCTATCTATCTATCTATCTATCTATCTATCTATCTATCTATCTATCTATCTATCTATCTATCTAGCCGCCTTAGTCTAGATGCTCTTGTGATCGCCTCCTTAACTTGAGGTCGACCAAAGTTTGTATAGCAGGGTAAGAGGATTTTACGAATACGACTGGCTGGTCGTGACTTGAATAACGTGGAAATCCCGTCGCGTACGTCGTCAAACTCATTTCCCCAGACACGTGTGGCCCATACCCGTATACCAAGGGCCACGGTATGCGGGTATGCGCCACAGGAGTTTGACAATTTATAGCTACCCACGAACGCCGAGAACAGACATTGGTAATTTAACTGCCAGGGCGTTAACAGAAACTGATATCGGTGGCGTTGATACTGGTAATTTAAAAGCTACAGCGTTAAGAAAAACTGACGTCGGCGGCGTTGACGCGACGAGTGCAAAGAATAGAATTCAGAGTCCCAGCAGTAATCGAACCCAGGCATTCTGCGTGGCAATTAAGTATTCTACCACAGAGCCACGTCAGGTCTCGAAACTACTTCGAAAAAAGACCCAATTCAGGCGTAATATTGGTGGAACGTCAATTGTGGTTGCAGTGCTAGCTATATAATTTTGAAAACATTACATACGTACTCGTATGATAAAGGAGTTATGTTGGGTTAACATCAATTGTATACTTAAGCGCCATCCACTGTAGTTGGTTTACGTAGCCCTATCCAGGGCTACCATCCTTGCAAGCGGAAGCTCTTGATACCAGCTTACGGCTTCTGGTGTTGGCTATACCCGTGTTTCTGTTGGCATCGTTACACAACTGCATACAACTGGTTATATGAAACATATGCGACTGTTCAACATATGTCAGTGTGTGTAACATTTGTACATATCTTTAATTTCATAACGTTTCTCTAAATCGAAAAATTACAACCCAGTCACCTTACCTCCGCATGCTTCGCATAACATCGATTCCCATGGTACTTGGGATCTGGCTAATTTATTTATTTATTTATTTATTTATTTACTTATTTGTTATTTAAAAAATACTACGAACGCTTAAATGAGCACTGACACAAAAAGTTTGCACCTTATTTTGTTCATTGCAATAGGTAGCTTATAACCCCCCTTAACACGCTGGAAACCTCGTTTGCGCGAGTGCACGACGGTTATTTATTTAGAGACGTTTTTAAAAGGCCCAGTCGTAGTTTCGATTTCAAAGAGCACCGAGTTAGGCAGGAGCAGTTCCGGAGGCACGGTAAACACAGCTGGCCACGTGAGCACGCATAACTGTGACGCGGGCGCCGCGCGCGCGCGAGCCGCACTGACAGCCAGCACACGCAAAGCCGCAGACACGGAGGAAGAAATAGCATTTAGAGCAAGCGCAAAGCGCGTGCAAGCATCCAGCCAACACAAACTCGTGACGTTGTTTGTTTATATTGCCTCCGCGTTGATGTCAGCGTCGCAAGGGGCGCTGCATCTCGCGCAGTCGCGCGGCATGCACTTTAAAATTGATTTTAAATATGTTCTAGGCTATATTTGCCCTTGATATTTCGTAGATGTTGTGTATGTCACCACATAAATCTATCTCACCCATTATCTCGCCTTTAAAATTTTGTGTTAGTGCTCCTTTATTGGCGTTCCAGAGAGGTTTTTGACCGGGCTAGTTGGTGATGATCCGTAATAGCTTACAGCGCACTGTGACCCACGGATGAAGAAGAGACACACGAAGACAAGCGCTGAATAACAACTGAAATTCAGTTGTTAGTCAGAGCTTGTCTTCGTGTGTCTCTTCGTCCTTGTGTCAGAGTGTGCTGTAAGCTATTATGATTCCTGAGATGAATGGTTAATACATTTTCACTATGCATTATTTAGTAAGGCAGCTTGAAAATATTATTGTTCTTGGTTGTTGGCGTCGAAAGCGGGTAGGCGATTGCATTCAGATGCTTCCTTTGGCAGGAATGAGCTGAAGAGAAGGTTCGTCTGGAAACATGACTCTTGAACCTTGCAGTTGTCGATTCGCGTGCATGTGCTAGGGAGTGGTGCGAGAAAGGCGCTGTTCATTTCCGGGTTCGTAAAACAATTTTTATGGAATACAGACAAAGGACGGAGCTTTCTCTTTTAACGCAGATGAAGCGCCAGCAGATGGGCTTACTTGTACCATATTTTGGTATGTAATGAATTTCAAGCTACGATACTACAAAATGTGCTTTATTGTCTTTATGCTAATGGCGTACTAACAGGCTTTCGGATGTAGAACTGTTCAATTAGTTTAAAGTAGGTCAAGTAGACAAAGAACAGTATGTAAAAGTAGGCTGATGAGAGTGCTGCGTGTGCGACTTGTTTCGCTCACTTGGTGCAGTCGTAGTTCTCCTATTTTATCTGTTGTTATGAAGCGCCTTCGAGGTCCAGGTGTAAAAACATTCCTTATGTAATATTCACTAACTTCATCGGCTTAAAGCATCCTCAAAAGTTCCTGGACCTCAAGATGTATCAGGCACGCACGTTGGCACATGACGATGTTTCTGGTTATCTTGTTTACCCGGTTTCTGCAATAGAAATTAGATTAATCTGTGAGTGTTTTAGGCGAGATCTGTGAACTCTAATTGAGATCGATGTTAAAGTTGTTCTAAAACATTAATATCTGATTTTTAGTCATTTTTCAGCAAGGAGAAACCACATGTTTTTATTTAACTGTAAATAATTGAAAAACGAGTAGTTTTTCAAAATGAACGATGGTTTTTGCATTGTGAAAACGAAAGATAAACAGAAAAAAATTAACCAATGCTTGTTTTTAAAAATCCTTGTAAATAAAATAGAAAGAGGAAGTGTTTGACACTATCCAGGTGCAGTTTTTTTACTGAAGATGAAAAATGTACGAGAATATATAAAGTTACAAAGTTTCACTGCTAGTACTTTGGAATCAAATGCCGCGGGAGTATTACATTTAATGTTACCGTGAGCCATATGGTTCGGTTATTTAATAGTTCATTGGAGAATGATCAGCTGCCTGCGCAAAAATAACTTCATGTAATACCTCAAATTTATTTGGTAATGCAACCATAATTAGATTGCGTTTAAAAGAAATACTAGATTTGTTATTTGCTTTCTTTGAGGAAAAGGGAAGGGCATACAGAGAAATTTATTATTTATTTATTTTTATTTTTTTTTGTGCAACAATACAAGATTATCATGGTGCTTGTGGCAAAAGGTGACGTTAGAAGAAACGTCACCTGACTAGGCCTCTAGCACCATACAAGCATTCACTGCACAGAATAATCACATGCGTGTGGTACATAATACACACAATACTAGAACTACTACAACTCAGAAATAAACAATAGAAATGACATTTAGGCAGTGATGGGAGTGCATAACACAAAATTACGAATATACCTTATGACAACATACATCATAAACACACATAATACAGAAACAATTGCATGAATAAGTTACTGACCCAACGACGGCAATGGTGTTACATAACAATAATTACACCAATAAAGAAGTACACGACAGACGAATAAATGAAGCTCTGAATAGGGAGACGTTCAAGATTGCGATTATGACACTTCGCGAGCATCACACTCAAAGAAATATTTTCTGGATTGCTTACTGAATGTTACAAGTGTGTGACATGCAGTAATATGTGACATTAAATCTTTGTGAGTATTTAAAAGGTTTGGAATTTGCCAATTTAATAACTGAAGTCCATAATTTGTTCTGGTTTTTGGCATGATGAATCCACAATGTCTGAAGTGATACTTAGGAGAATTGTTGCTTTGCTATGGGTAGATATAAACTTTTGAGAATCGGCTGTGTATTGCAAATAAATGAGCTCGGAGAGTCGATGAGCGTACATTGCACGAATACTGTGAATACGATTTACGATGAATATGCATTTAGTTTTTTGTCACCGCCACTACCACTGCCATGTCTATTGCTGTCAATGGCGCTTGTGTAACTTGATTGTGAGCGTGATCACGCCACGTGAGATCAACGGACGACAACGTGGACCCCTAAAGTGCTATGCACTTAAAAGTTACAAAATAAGGAAATGTATGTATTGCGCAATACTTTTGCTTTAAAGTACCAGATATGCCGTTTATTAATGGCGTCAAAACAAATGGCAACTACCTTGTTGTGTTCGGGAAGCTGCTACAGCGTTTCGCATGTCACCATTCGCACAGAGAATAAAATCAGCCGCTTACTAGGCATACTAATGTTCATGTGTTATGATTATCTAATCATCTAAGGATGGTTCTTCAGTGCGGAGGTGCAATAAAAACTGGTTGGCACGAAGCTAATAACACGTCTCTCTTCACATCATGATCCCGAATAATACTGGCTGTCCTTATCGTCAGAAGTTTCAAGCTAACATTGCAATGGTTGCCCATTTGTTTCAGTAATTTTGTGCAGGGTCTCTATTGAAGTAACGGGTTCAGCCGTATACATTATGCCATGGTGTGACCACTACACTTCAACACTGGCACACCATTTGCAAAAATGCACTTGGAAGTGGGCGGGCGGTGTGATGTGGTGACTGAAACGACTTTGTGTATACTTCTGCACCAAATTTTCGAGATTCAGCACAGGTATGGACTTCTGTGCGCTGACTGCAGTATTTCTTAGGAAGTTCTGTGATGCTCGAATATTTTGAACTGCAGGAGTGCACTTCGTATCCAATACTGAACTATTGGAATCGCATATTGGATGTTTCGGCACCCCTATTAAACATCCATGTGTATAGCGCAGCAGTAAGAGGGCGTAAGGGAATCCTGGATACAGCTTATTTACGAGAAAGCATGCATTAGACATGATACAAAAAAGAAGTAAAACTGCAAGATATGCGGATTAGCAGGATGCATGATACCAACTCGAGAGTATGTGCTTTGGGAGAGCCTGAAAGTCATCTGTTTGACTTGTTAGCGAAAATGAGGAAAACGTTTTCGTTGAATGTACGAAGCTGCTGCTATGCGTGCTTCCCTGGCAGTTTAATGAACATCAAAATTCTGGCCTATACATTTTCTAAACCATTCATTAACATCTTTATCATCATGCTACTGTGTAAAAATAAAATGAAGACTTGATGTTGGAAGTCTTCTTATGTTGCTTTCGGAATTTGACGCTTGTAAATGCCTTCTAAATGCTTGCTAAGCTCTTTTTGGAACCGAAAACGTTTTGAACGGTGGCCACTATTTTTCTAGCATCAAGAAACTTGCAGGATCCATGTGCAGTCGACTAAAGCGACTCGAAGACGAAAGCCGTCATGATCATTATCATAATATTCTTTTTCAAAATCATCCTCTGCGCTTTAAAGTTCTTATATTTCATACCACGCTTTCGTTACCAGCGTCTTTGTCGATGCGGTGGCTGATGATAATGATGAATTAGAGTTAAGCGTCGTTTAAAGGGTTGGCAGATTTGAACCACGAACTTATTACAGAGTTCACGTGTGAGGGGGCCTGGTGCGATTCTACACTTCTGGCACGCGATATCACATCTATTAGCATCATAGGCGTGCGCACAAGGGGGGCAGAGGGGGCGGCCGAACCCCCTAGTCACCTAAGAAGGGGGGGCGCAAAGTTTACGCAATACATTGACTTAATAGGGAAGGGGGCGCTGCGACGAGCCTTCACCCCCCCCCCCCTGAAGGGGGGAATCCTGCGCACGCCTATGATTAGCATCCATTATTGCCTTACATTGTGGCATACTGCAATGGGCTTGTTTTAAAGCGGATTCGAGCACTGGCGTTGTTGGATCGTAGAATAATTGAGTGTAACTAGAATATTTGGCTTCTCTAATCACCGCCACGGTGGTAGCATTTTCAACGGAGGCGAAATGCTTGACACCCATGTACTTAGATTTAGGTGTACGTTATAGATCCCGAGGTAGTCGAAATTTCCGGAGTCATCTACTACGGCGTCTATCATAGTCAGGTTTTAGGATGTTAAAAGCCAACATTATTACTATTATTATTATTATTATTATTATTATTATTATTATTATTATTATTATTATTATTATTATTATTACTATTATTATTATTATTATTATTATTATTAATACTTCGCTTCAATAGCGGCTCGAACCCTTCTTTTTATTAAGGGCACATGGTTTATTGTACCTCCCTGCACGTTTTAGGGGCGAAGCTCCTTAGCCTGTCGGTCGTGCGTCCCTTGTATGTAGTAGCCACCTGCTGATGACGATGACGATCGCGATCGCGATCGTCATCTCCACTATGCGATCGCGATCGCGATCGCTTAGTGGGTACATGGAATGTACCCACTATGCGTCATAACGATGACGCTGATGACGATGACGATCGCGATGCCATACAACACATGGCATCGCGATACCGCATGGAATGTAACCACTATGTGTCATAACGATGACGCTGATGACGATGACGATCGCGATGCCATACGACACATTGCATCGCGATATGGTCTCACATGCATATCGTTTGACCACATGCAACCAACCACCATCACGTCTTCGATGATGTACCTCCGGAGCTTCGCCCACGCATCATCATTCACTCCGCGGATATGCTGCGATTTTTTTTTGAATGACATCATCTGATGAGGCGCTTAAGGCTTTCGCTTTCAAAATTCGAATAAAATGTTTGTGAGATAAGTATCATTTGCTATAAATATTCAATATCTTAAAGCTATACTCATGTTCCGATATTAAATATAGTGTGATATAAGATAAGCACTGGTATATAAGGATATGTGTTCATCGTTATCACAGATTGTTAAGAAGCATACTACAAAGTATTTCCCCCCAAAATCATAGCTTATATCAGAAATTTGAAAATGTTCCTTTCTTCATCTTCCATGTCTTCTCGTGTATTTCGATGTTGGATTAGCTTTTATACATTTTTCAAGCTGATCGTACAACATGATTCTAATAAAGATAAGAAAAAAGATTTTTTGTATTACGTCAGTCTCCACCCAGTGTATATTTATAAATAAACTTAGCTGCCTACCCATCAATCTCGTGGTCAGGATCAAAATATTCTTTTTTATAATGCTCGAACATGTAATTAGGCTCCTTTTAGTTTAAGATACCGCTAAATTATGCAGTAATATACTGCATAATTGTACACGCGAATTTGAAAAAGATCTTTAGAAAAACACACGTTATTTTTGTGGTTTAACATGCTTAACAAATGGAACTGACAAAATTGACCAAACGTATTTTTTTCTGCTATTTGTTGGCGGATAGAAGCTTAAATATTTCGCGGTTGTAATGTTTTCGCGGCGCAGTACTTGTAGCTTGTCGTTATTGCGACTGAAAGACACTTTTAAACATGTTAGCTCATTCTATAAGTTCCAACAGTAAATGCGTTGCCTTTCATGCTGCGCATTGGTAAGGCCTTATTATTTGAATAGATTTAGCGATGCAGTTAGTTACGAACAACTTTAAAAACATACTTGGTTTCGCTCCAGTATTAGGGCGAGATGGTGCACTACGAGATGCTGGAGGGCGAGGTGCTGGAGGACGAGGTTGTGGTCGAGGTCGCGAATAAGTGGGATAAGGAGGGCGAAAAGACGGGCGATTTGAATACGTTGGCGGATTTTTGGGACCATTCTGAGGATTTCCTGCTAAAGCGCATGGACGTCTTCTTCCTTCTGGTAGGATTGTCAATAGAAGAAATATACAGAGCAAGTTCAAAATGCTGCAGCAGGGAGTGTTACCCATGGTTCACTGGTGCGCAGGACGGCCCTACATCTATGTGATCTTACATAATTTCTATATGCTTGTTAATAAAGAAGGGTGTGCTTAATATTCGTTTTCACCTGTTTAGAACTCTTTTGTACCTTCCGTATCACATGCGTCTATTTCGTGAAATCAAGCCATTGTACTGAATTTTCAGCGCAAGCATTTCTTTGTATTATCTACGACCTCGGAATATCTGCGAAAGGCGTACAGTTTTAGTTCAGGCTATGAAACAAGAAAGCGAGGTCACAACATCAGTGGCAACATGAATAGTCGATTAAATTCCACCCGCACTCCGACCCTGCATTGTTTTCTGGTCCCTTTATGTTCCAAAAGAACGTCTCAAATGACGTAACTACTTCTACATCGCCGCAGTATACTTCGCGCGGCTACACATTAACTTTCTGACGAGCCGCAAGACCTAAGAGCAATATTTTTTCCTAATCCACTGCGCTTACGTGCTAAAAAAATTAAAAGCGGTGTATGTGGTCAAAGAAATACTTCTCGGTTGTAATGTATACTGCACTACATCATTCGTATTGCATGTTGGTATTGAAAATGAATAGCGTCTCTGTAAACCTCAGCCGATTCTGTAGGTTGAAAAAAAAATCGTTGCTTTTCAATGCTTCAGGTCTTGGGTCCATACTATCAGAGTAAACTTAAATGAGTAATTAGTCACAACTTGGAGTACAGGCTTGTGACAATATTCAAAGTCACGTAAATTTTATACCTTTATTATCTTTATTATTGTTTAATTAGCTCACTTTACTAGTATAATTTTCAAACTGTTGTTTCAGGTGAATGCGACGGGTCACGCTTGAGCGCTTATTCCGTAGAAAGTGATAGCAAGAAGAAAAAACTGGGCCACCCTAAACTTCGCCTTTAAGAGCTGAACGCGATAGCGATATCCTGTCCCAAGGGCACGCTTCAATCACTTTGTGCATACTTGCTATGCACCCACTACTTGGTGTTAAGGAAATACGTGCAGTAAGGTGCGTGTCTTTTGTAATGGGTGCACGGCTTTAAACCACGAATTCGTTATGATGTCCACGTGTTGTGACGCCCGATGGCAATCTACGCTTGCACCACGCAATATTAGGGACTTTTAGCTTGTACGTATACTTTTTAACGTTACCGTGTTACCGGAATACCGGATTGCGTTTACCGTGTTACCGGAATGCATGTTTTAGAAACGTTTTAGCTCCCCATACGTAAACCTTTACGTACATACGTAAACGTATACCTTTGCGTTTGCGCAAACCTCTAAATTGGGATGATAACTGCATTTATACTATATTTAATTTAGCTAAGATTGAATCACGACTGTGGCAAAATCATAAAAGAGGCTTTCAGCGTGTAAAGCATCCCAATGTACGCAAGAAATGTCAAAATACCGGGTTACCGGACGATGGTGTCGACATCTTGTGACGATTTGTGCAACCGCAGTCATGGACACGTTTGTTTTCGCCTAGTTTTTTTCAGGGAAAAAATGATTAAAAAGGCAACTCATTCGTTGTTATGCCGCTGTAAGGCATTCACATCAGAAGTAGAATGCACGATGTTTCTGCAATGCCAATTCTGTGGTTGCCTGGTTCATCTTAGTCTCGCTAGATGGCGCCACCTATCCAGCATGTCAGGGGCTTTAGGCCTCTCACGTTTACGGCTTCGGCATGCTAGGTAACACTAGTTTCGGCAATCCTGCTGAAACAATTAGGGTGATCGCTCGCATTTCGGCTTATTTTGACTCAGCGGCTGGAGTCACCTCAAAGCGGATATCGCGAGTAGCCACGAACGAATATGAAATTGCGAGCAGTTGCGAGATAGGGCCGAAAAACGTAAAGCCTATCCGGCGAGTAGTTTACGTTCCGCAAAAGTCTACGTTTCGTAGAGACTAGCGCATGCGCAGATTCCTTCCGGTATCCGGTAACACGGTAACGTAAAGATGTATACGTACAAGCTAAAAGCCCCTATTACTGCGATGTTGCATGTTGTATTGCCACGAGCGTTTCTTATTTTGACTTTTGCTGTATTCGGTTTTCGCCCGCAGACTGGCAGCAATGCTCAGCGAAAATCCGTAGAAAGCTTCGCGATTATTGTAGATCGTTTTGTTATGATTTCGCTCAAGACTCGGACGCTCGAGCTTATTCTAGAGCTTGCGCAACAACCAGTGATAACACTGGAATATTATATGAAACACGCATAAATGCCGACGCGCTTTTCCGCTTGTCAGTTTTATCGACGGCCGACGCTCTGTTCGCCGCTATCACTAGGCGTTATCACCCTCCGTTTTCCTGGCCGCAAGCTCGGCCAAATAAAGTTTTCATGTTGGTCAGAGTGACTGCTGCCTCCATTCACGCCACGACCGCATGACAGTATTATGACTTATACATAAAGGACACGTGCATTTGTAAGCAAGAGTTTTCACTGCATTTCCAAGCAGAGGAAGTTATTTTCAATGTATTTCCAAGCATACGCGTGGATGTGTGGTAGAACACCTGCTGGCCTCACAGACGGCCTGGGTGCGGTTCTTACTGGGACCCGGAAAATGTTATTATTTATTTTATTTGGACCTTTCTCAGTTGTTCGGTCACGGACAAGATAATTTTTCGCTCACACCCAACGATGCCGACACTGTCGCCGATGCCGGAATTTCTGAGGAACGAGCTCTTTAACACTATCGCGTTAATAAGCAGAATAAACACGTGTCTCATGTTATCAAGCTAATTTATTTTTGCCGAAAAGAAAGATATGCAGTTGCTAAAAATAAAAAAAAAGTCACAGTTTCACCGCAAGGGTGAAGCAATGAATGCGATAGCATATGTTATACGATGTTAGGCTGCAGCTAACTCTTTTGGATCCGATCTCACGAAACTCTACAAAACGCCAGTTTAAGAGAATACGGCTGCTCCAGGAGCACTCTTCGCACATTCTCTTTGCGTTGAGAGTGCAGCACGTAGAAGGGTATACCAGCCGCCCGCTGTCGGCTGCCGCGATAGCGAGATAACGAGCGCGCCAGCGACGACCGCGCTCGTAAAATCAAAGGTCGCTCGAGCGACCCCCCACCATCCCCCCTCGCGTCTCTTCACTCTCGCGAAAGACGGGCTGGGCGTTTCCTCTCTGCTTGAGCATTCTACTGCCGGTGTAACAGGCGGGAGCATCTTAACGCATGCGCCTCCGAGCAACGGAGATGGGCCGGCTCGTTTGATCTCCGCTTCAGCCGTGTTCGCCGCTCCCGCTCGCGCGCTATTACCCGCGGGTAGAGCGTACGATGCGCTGAGGGATCTTATCAATGTGGACTTTATACGCGACATGACGGCGTTTCTCCAAATCATTCGTTTTTCTCCTCAGTCAGATTATTGTGTCGAAATGGCAAATGCTAATACCAGCATTAGCGTGATCTCTACATCAATAGATAAAGGGGCTCAACGACTTGTGTGAAATGCCGCCGCCTAGTATCAAGACACTTGCGAAAGAGGCATCGGCATTGGCGTTGGAGTGAGACGCATCTGACGCGAGCGTACGATTGGGAGAAAAGCGAGGGGAAACTGTGGTGAGGGGGCAAGAAGACTATGCGCGAGAGACGAGGTGAGCCGAAACAAATTGTTCTGCGCGTTTTGTGCCTACAGACCATAGGTCGACGAACTCACTCATGAGTCGACTCACTCGGACTCACCCAGACTCAGATTGAGCCGTGAGTCTGAGTTTGAGTGAGTCCAGGTGAGTAATATTTTGGTCAGTTTGAGTCCGAGTGAGTCTAGTTGAAGAAAACTTTTGTGAGTGTGAGTCCGAGTGAGTCCAAAGCGCAAGATATATTTCTTGAGTGAGTCTGAGTGAGTTCCACTTTTTTGCCGACCTATAGTCATACCTACTCATCTTCAACATTACTATCAGCCTTGCCTGCATTCACGTTTATACTCACGTCTACTCACACGTATTCCAAAGCAGTGTCTTTCATACACCATTTCAATATTTATTGATCAGAGGCGCGAATTACGTAGGGTAGTGCCTGGACCTCGCCCCCCCCCCTGCCAACTCTTCCAAGGAAGTTCTTGATAAATATAGCTTATGTTGTCATCTCTTTCACGAAAAATGACCTGACTGGTTTACGAGCACTCATAACTCGTATTCGAAGGTACTATATCAAAAGGCACCAAGATGAGCACCGATTACGTGAGATATTGGTGTTATAGAGCTATGACACCATGGTCAAAAAAAGATAATTCTAGGCTAACAAACTCATGAGTCTACTTACTCGGACTCGCTCAGACTCAGATCGAGTCGTGAGTCTGAGTCCGAGTCTGAGTGAGTCCGAGTCAGTAATATTTTGGTGAGTTTGAGTCCGAGTGAGTCCGGTTGAAGAAAATTTTCGTGAGTGTGAGTCCGAGTGAGTTCGGCTCAGAAAACTGTTGATGAGTCTGAGTCCGAGTGAGCCCTTAGCGCAAAATATACTTCATGAGTGAGTCTGAGTGAGCTCCACAAGTTTTCGCGACCTACGCTACAGACGCGATCCGCGAGGACCTAGCGATCTACAGCTTCCCTTTAAATGCCACGATGTATTATTGGACAGCTTGCAAAATAGTTACTGCGCATGCCCGAGATAGTTTGTTTTCAACCAGATGGCGTCGACCACAGACTAGCCGGCAAACTATTTGTCTTTTCATTTACCACTAACCCCGCCATTCTTTATTTCGTTTATTCCGTTGTCTTGTTACATGATGGAACATACAATGAGGCGTGACATTCCTTCAGTATGCGTTGAAAAGCCATTGGGGTGTTCCCGCACCTTCATTGGAATCTTGAGGGGTGAACGTGCTTGGAGCCAGAAAAGCAGTCGGGGAACGAGAGGTTCTGGTTGCAAAACACTGCTGCGGGAAGGCCGACTCACAGGTGTCTTTAAAGCGTACACAAGGGGGCGCTCACTATTATGTAAAGCGTCCATTGAATACAAATAGGCCTAAATTATATGTTCTTGGTTACTACCAAATATGTCCCCGTCCAGTAAATGTAGTTTTGACGCAATAGCCTGAAAGAGCTCGTTTCGCAGAAATTGTGGTGTTAGTGTTAGGTCGGCGTCGGTGTCGGTGTCGGCGTCGTTGGTTGGGAGCAAAAAAATCGGCGCTGTCCGTGAGTGAAAATTCGAGATGGATGAAAAAATAAACAGTAAAAAACTTCGCTTTGAGTGGGGATCAAACCAAGGCCTTCGGCCTGGCAAGCAGGTGATGGACCAGAGAGCCACTCCATCCCTTGGATCTGGTTCTGAAATAAACGAGACATGAATGTCATGCATTCCAAGGAGTCTCCTTAAGCCATGTAATGTTACGTGGCAGAAGCCTAGAATTGAGCTAAGCGTCAAAACATGTAAAATGGGCATCAAGTGAGTTTTTTGAAACCACCCATAAAAAAGCGCGCAGAATTATTTAATCATCATCAGCAAAAACCTCAAGAAATTGAGCAGCTGCGTAGGTTCGCGTGTTGTCTTACGGACAAGTAGCCGGCCCTTCGCTGATTCACAAAACCAAGCATAATGGCGTAGACAGCGCTTGGCAATTGTAATTCAATGTTACGCGTATAGACGTTCCTTTCCTTGCGGCATGCGTGAGGTGTCCCACCGAGAAGCCAAGCCAAGCGAAGGCTACCGATTGAGAATGCGGTGTGAACGCTATCCAATCAGGCTGCCGCGTCCTACTCTAGATGTGAAGCTGAACATCTTCTAACTGATTCTAAAAGAAACCGGGCATGCAAACACGTGTACAAGAAGGAAGTCGGGACACCACAAACGCCTTCACATCCTTCTTGTGACTTCCTTCTCGTATCCGTGTTTGCACGCCTTGTTTCTTTTAGAATGAATACGTGCCAGCTAGCTCAGCTCTCTGTTACTGTATGTCTTCCAACATTTACTTGGTGGAGGCGCCAAGATAAAAGCCTGGTTTTCGCAACTACGATCGTCTTCGCTATCTCTGCCACACCCTCGCACAGCACAACTAATGGCCGTTACTTGCCATGGCACGCTTCGCCAAAAGGGCCCGTTGGTATACTTGCTGCTGTTTTACTTTTTATTCGCAGAAAAGGAGAAGGACGAAAAACGACACGTATCTGTCCTTTTGTGCGCTAAAAAGTTAGACATGAATTACCAACATGCCTAAGCATACGATCTTGCTATGGTTGTTTTTCAAATTGTACTTTTCTTTTATGGAATTTTTTAATAGGAGGGCTATTATCTATGTATATGATATCTATCGGTTATCCAGCCGACGTGCTACGTGCCCGGCCCATGTCCATTTCTTCTTCTTGACTTCAACTATGATATCCTTAACCCCCGTTTGTTCCCTGACCCACTGTGCTGACCAGTGTTGCCATCGATGGGCGTGAGAAATCCGCTATATAGAAAGCAATAAGAAATCCGCCATGTTCCGCTAGATTCTAAAACATATCCGCTATATTTCCCGCTAAGACTTATGTTATTAAAAAGAAGCAGTGAAATTTCGTATGATAAAAACCTTTATCATTCTTAAAGGCTCCCCAAAACTATGAGAGCTGAACTAACACATAAAAGAGTCTTCCAAAGAGTGTAACTAGAATGTTAGAGGCTTCATTGCTATACGGCTGTCGTCAACCACAGCATAGATGAGGCTAAAAGTTACAAATGTTCGGGAAGGTTGGGCGTTGGGCTATTTGGTGAAGCATAATTCCAATGTTTCACAGCGCAGCAGGGCGATTTTTCTCCACTGGTTTTCAACTAAAACGACACACGGACACACTTTAATCGTTCTTGCGGCACGGCGCATTACGAAACGAAATCGGAGCCGAAGGTGCTTACCGCGGTTGTCTGGAGTTCATGAAGCGCCGCAAACTATTTGCTGACCTAATGCACGCTCAAGCTCATGCATATGGCACAAAAACAAAAGTTCAACGTTGCACGGGCTGTTCGCAAACCCCATGGTACCTACATAATCCGGCGAAAAAACGAGCCTGCAAGCGGTGGCGCTGTGTTGCAATGGGTAAGTTATCTGCTTTCAGTGCACGCGGTCCAGAGTTCGATTCCAGTGCTGTACTTAATTTGCATGTTGTTGTCGCAGACGTGGATGATTGTGATGTGGTTCATCTTCTAATTACCCGTAGGCATAATTACTACCATCAAACTGGCGAGAAAACGCCGTGAAAGCGTTAAGATTAAATATTTTTTTTCCGCAACCGCGTCAGGGCCTCCTACAAACAGGCCGCCTACGCGACGGTCACGCGCGCCGCAGGCCGTACCTAGGCAGGAGAAATTTGACTTAGAATCACGGCTAAGCATCGTCATGGCTGTTTTGAAGGCGACTTAGAGTAGGGCCGCTTCCTGTGGGACACGGCTACGGAGCCGTGTAACGAACTGCCTAAAAGCGGCCATAATTTGACTGGATTTCCTGCCTGCAGGCGTGTACTTCTTCCAAAGCAGTTTCAAGTCCTGCGTTGCTCTGTGGTAGAATACCTGACTGCTGCACAGAATGCTTGACTTCGATTCGGGCTGGGATCCTGATTTTTATTATTCCGCCTCGTGCGCTGCTGCTTTGAGCTGTACATGTGGCGCCAGCAACGGCGAACGGTGGCGAAAAGCGGTTTAGCTGTCTGTTTTTTTTTTTTCAAATTTCATTCAGGTTTGATATTTGCACTCAAGACGCTGCTTCACTAGACAGTCATGATGTTTTTACGTGGATTGTTCTGTTTTATTTGTTTGAATATGAGAGGCCCGTTAATTATTACTGTGCGCGTGCGCGATGCAATGTATGCGTTTATAACGTCCACGCGTTGAAGTTGTTTGCGTGATCTCCTAACACAGTCGAAATAAAAACTCTTGCAACATAAAACAGACTTCTTGTTTAATTGAACACGCTGAACTGTACAACAACAATGTACATCACGGTTGTATGCTTGCTTAGCAAACGCATAAAAGACACACCTTTTCATCTTCGTCCAGCACTTAACTAGACGGCCAATTCTGTCAAAAGAAAAAAAAACGCTTAGGTAACTTGACGTTTTAACAGGCGCCACACAGCTGCTAATAATGTGTGAAAGTACTAAAGCAAATGACGCACAATCATTCGCACTGTTTTTTATTATTATTTCACAGACCGTATAAAAATTGAGCAACTTCAAACTGCATTACCACATATTTCTGAAAATCTAATTACTGTCACTGTTGAAGCTACGATCCCCTATCACATGCCGTTTAAATTGTGCACAAGATTACTCAGGTTTATATACGATATGCGCACACACGGCATTACTCAGATTTATATAGGAAATGTGCATGCGTGCAGTACAGCTCGTAGGCTAGATTCTACTTTAGTACGTGAAGCTCCACATAAAATGTGATCAAGCTGAAGAAGCGTTGCTGGTTCCCTTTAAGTCGACTGTTATCCGTAGCAGTGGCGTAGCCAGGGGGTGGCACACCGGGCACGTGCCCCCCCCCCCCGAAATTTTTTTCGCCATGGCATAGAGAGTGAAAAATGACCATTTCAAGGAGGTGCCCCTCCCGAAATCAAGGAGCTGCCCCCCCCCCCCCCCCCCCCGAAAAAAATTTCTGGCTACGCCACTGATCCGTATTGTAAATAAAGGCTATCAAGGACTGGCTCCAAGGTTTCCAGTGTTTGCAGAGCGCTTCCAGCTGGCCGGGTGGCGATTTCATGCAGGAGTCTGCATGAAATCGCGCTCACCAATGACCTAATCACAACTGTGCCCTCAATAATGTGGATCTCTACAGGGGAGAATGGCTACACTACGTATAGATAAAAATAGGCTTAGTATGGCGGTGAGGTTTAGTGATGAAATTCAGAACTTGCTTAATATGTACTGATGGGCTAGTTGGTGAGCCATGATTTTCGAAGAAGCAGCGCACGAAAGGGCACAAATACACACACATTTTATGTGTGCGTCATTTTACGTGTGCGCATTTGTATCCTTTTGTGCGCTGCTTCTTCGGTAATTCAGAAGTTCTCAGGGTGTAAATAAGTATAACCTCGCAAAATATAACGTTAATTTGAGTTCATCGGAAGAGGGCTTTGTCCTGCACTCGGCATAAATGAAAGGCTCAGAATGATGCTAAAAATGAACAGCGCGACTGAATGCGGACAGAAGAGAACACGCGCACACACACTGTCCGCGTTCAGTCGCGCTGTTCAAACTGAGCATGATTAACTAGCCCGCCAATGCACATTCGCTAGCTTCACTCAGAATGATGATTGCGTATGACACTGTGTATTGCACAAATAAAAGCCGCATGGTTTTCTTATGCATTTCCTTAAGACAACTCGAACGAAAAAAACTGTCTTCTTTTTCTTCAGTCAATTGTATTGACCCCGCTCCCTCCGCTTTCGAAAAGTCAGCCTCCAACGACTTTTCGCACAGCCTCGGGGATCTGAGGCATTGAAAGATTTCTGAAACTCAAGTGGTTTTGCAGTGCCTGGGACAAAGCGGCGATGACATGTGATGACACTATTATGTGCTGCCATGGTATGTGTTGTCACACCAAGGCCATTATCCTATCCTGCCAGTTTCAGTGAAATTGATGTCTTTTGGAAGAAGACACATTCGGCTGCAAAGCCTCACCTGCTTGGAAGTGGTGAGACAGCCGACGTTCTTGTTGTTGTCAAGACTCCTTTTCCGACTTTCTCACACTAATTTAATGCAACGGCCTTTAAAGTTACTGCTGACAAAACGGCAGTGTGCCCTAGTTGTAGACATAGAAGAACTTTGCAAGTAAGTGTGCGAAAGATCAAGCAGCTTCAGGTATGGACCTGATCATGGGCTGCATCCGATCTCTGAGGAACTTTGCTCGTCACCAGGCGCCCAAGAATTGAAAGCGGAAAGAAAAATGTGTCACAACATCAATCCTTCGACAACTTTACTGGACTGTAAAAGGCGCCCGGCATAGCCAAGCGATTAGACTCAGCTATACGTACCACTGGCGATCAGTATACAGCTTGACATATGCACACCACTGCAGGCTGTCAAGTGTAGCATGTTGCTCAAGGACGCGTTGTATGAAGCGCAACTTATACCTGTGCCTCACAAGTGACACACAATACTCTAAAATGTTGCATTCGCAGCGCTGACCACGCATTTTTTGCTTTTTCTTAGCCGTTATGAGTGTATTCCTCGCTGCAGTGAATCACATGAATAAAAGCCCAGCCCGCACATATGTGCGGGTTTGTTTTCTGGGGCAAAAACTCGAATTCTTACAGTTTAACCTTTGAAAACGTAATTAGAGTAGAGCAAACATCAATATTTATTGAGCAAGTTAGCAATTTTTCTATCGTATTTTTCTCGGGCAGGAAAGGAATAAGTTGACAGTGACGGTGATATCCACACGCATGCAGGCACGTGCGCGCGCACTATCGCCTTGTTTATATCAAGCCCGCCTTCGCTACTAAGCGGACACATAAAATGGGCCGCAAAAAAAACGCAAAATACTTATGTCCTGTGTCTCCTGTCTTTATTTGCTTCCACCTCGAATTTTCGCTGATGGCAAACGCTGCTCTTTCGCTCACAACAAACGACGCCGCCAATACCGACAGCGGAACTTTGACAAAACGAGCCCTTTAACGCTATCGCGTTTAAAGGTGACCTATGATGATCACAACGGCCGAGTGCTTATGGAGAAGCCGGGAGACTCAAATGCCTTGATATTATTTCAGTCTTCCAAATAATTTATTATATATTTAACTCTCAGGTGAATGTGAATGGCCCTTAAATACCTGATGGATTTTCAAGTGGTGATGACAATGGCATTTCGTTATGACAATGCAGGCTCTGGGTGAAAAAATAATGAAGGCTCTAATTGGCTTTGCGATCTGGGCAATGACGCAAGTTACGAAGCAATTAAGTCAGCCTTTGTAGTGCTTTTGGTAAGATGTTATGAGTCATTCTGGTGAAAAGTTAGGTGTAAAGTGAAGATGTCCTGCTTTAATGAAAGCGCACGAGGCACTAAAACATGTTTCATAGTATAGCGTATGTATAATTAAAAAATCCGCAGTCTATGGTTGGGAAAAATAACTTACGTCTATAGGTAAACGTGGTCGTCCAGTTGGTAGACCAGGAAAATATAACCCGTTGGTCGTTCTTTTAATACGTTTTAGTTACTAGGTTCACGATACAATCCTCCACAAGGGGTTAGGAAAGCCAGAGGAAATTTTTGTAAATAAGAAAAAGTAAGACGGCTGATAGACTATTTCACAGTATTCCGGATGTCCCAGCCAAATAAAGATAATGTGAAGTTAGGGACTTCCGTTAACTGTTTGCCAAATATATAAGAAGTTATCGTGCCAAAGCAGAGCCGGGGAGGCCTACCTAAAAGCAGATAGCTTGACAATGGGATGGCCATGAGGAGCAAGATTGAGCGCCTTGAAGTTGCCAGCAAGCTGCAGTTTCTTTGAAGGTAACTTAACGCGTTAAAATGCTGCAAATTCTAGTTAGTGTGCGTCATGCGAAAAATATTTGCGCGGCTTGCAGTAAGTCACGCAGCGCTGCGTCAAAGCAGAGCAGGTGATGATGAACACGGTTCAGCTTCTCTTGTTAACCATCTGTACAGAGTAGTGAGATGGTCATGGAGCAGCTTCCGGTGTCCCGGTCCATGATGGTGATAATTTTTCATCTGAGACACACGCTGAACCTCGACGCTCTGCAGTAAAATTCCTATAGCGTGTATGTGCCACAAAAATTGGGAAAATCCCAGTTTGTTTGTTTTTCTTGTTAACCACCTGTACCTAGTGGTTGGCTGGTCATTGAGCACGTCCTGGTTCACGACGATGCCAAGGCAAATGACAATTTTCGGTCTACCACACTCGCATACCTTGACCATAACAGCTAGGCTGTAAAATATTTCGGGATTCCATGTTGCTTAAGGTTAGAGGTCTTGCCCCCGTATTCACAAACGAGCCTCGACTCGACTTTTGTCCTTCACTTCACCGAGTTGCGCACAGTGCCGCTGCTCGACTGAAAATGACGCTGGTCTTCTCAAGAATCGCTGCAGATTATCGCTGATATGCAGTGATTTATTCTACCCAGAGACGGCGCTCCCATCGACTTTCTCAAGTCAAGGTGAAGCGTTAAGTGAAGGGAGGTTCTAGAATACGGCGGTTATTCACCCGACTTCATTATAAATGTCATATGCAATATTGCGGGTAAATATTTGCGCTGTAAGAAAGTCATAATTTAGGGAAACTGAGCGGCAGCTTTACGCCAGGTGTGTATATTGCCAGTTTTAGGGTTTGTAAATATGGCAGCCAAGCGCGAAATTGGCCGTCAGTGAATTTATGTGACAGAACTATATAATATTTTATTAACAGGAGAGAGCGCAGTTTCGTAATGGCACCTGTACGTGTGGGAATGTCATTTGAGTGCCACTTTTGTTTCTCTCCCAAGCACTTCCGGTGAACACTTAGTTCGAAGGCGAAAGCCATGTACTTTTTTTCAATTCAGCCGATGTATTTATGCTGCCCCGCCTCCCTTTTCAAGCTTTTTGCCCCTCACGTTGTTTTTCTTCCGAATCCAAGATCGCAGGCACCTCACCTGGTTATGCCTTGCCTCCGAGATCGGGCCACCTTTGATCAAGCTACGATGCGGTGTCAAGGCGTCATCAGGTGACGTGACATCACGTGACATAATTCACAATAAATTCACACATTCTGACGATCTGTGACGTCATCGTGACGTCATGTGGTGGCGTCATCTCGTGATGATTTTTTCCACCACCGACGCGGGACGCCGATGGTCAAGGAGGAGGAGGAGGAGGAAAAGAAAAGCGGAAAGACAGGGAGGTTAGCCAGTTCTCAGACCGGCTGGCTACCCTGTGCTGGGGAAGGGGGTAAGGGGAATAAAAGATGATAGAAGAGCGATGTCAAAAGAAAGAAAATAAAATGGTGAACAATGATACGGTAAACGGCACTGCTTACAGTCTGTCTTTGAGATTAGTCGTCCGTAAGAAACGCAACAGCGCTCTCAAAGCTTTCCGGGCCATGGTCGGTTTCGGCCAGTGTCCTAAGACCTTTTCCTCGGAGAATGGGCGATTGTCAAGTCTATCGAACACTTTTGACAGTTCTTTTCTTGGTGCACTGAAGCGAGGGCACTCACAGAGAAGATGCGCGATTGTCTCCTCGCTGCTACAGTTATCACATGTCGGGCTACTGGCCATTCCGATTCGAAATGCGTTAGCATTCGTGAAGGCCACCCCGAGCCATAGGCGGCACAGAAGTGTCTCCTCGGCTCTAGTTATTCCCGATGGAAGACGGAGCTGTAGGTTCGGGTCCAAGTTGTGAAGACGGGCGTTGGAAAATTCCGTCGAGTTCTACTGTGCGAGTGTCAGTTCACGTGCAAGTGAACAAAGCCTTGTAGCAGCGTCCGTTCTTGATAACGGTATAGCTACACCATGGAGAGCACCATGCGCAGATCGGGCGGCTTCATCTGCACGGTTATTTCCGTAGATACCGCAATGGCCCGGTATCCACTGATATATTACGTTGTGCTGCTTCTCTATCACGCGGTGATGAAGCAGTCTTATTTCAGCGACTAACTGTTCGTTTGGTCCATGACGATATGGCGACATTATGCACTGGAGGGCGGCTTTGGGGTCGGAAAAAACTGACCATGCCTGTGGTGGTTCTTCAGCTATGAACTCTAGAGCAGCACGGATGGCGGTCAGTTCTGCAGCCGTCGATGATGTCAAGTGCGACGTCTTGAATTTTATAGTGGCGGATTTCTCGGGAATGACCACTGCCCCTGCCGAGCTTGCAGAAGAAACTGAACCGTCCGTGTAACTGTGAAGGCATCCACTGTGTTTTTCGAGCAAGAACAGGAGTGTGGCTTGTCGTAGGGCCAAATTTGACGACTGTTTTTTCTTTTGTATTTCGGGAAATGTTGTCAGAGCTTCCAGTGGATGTAGACACCACAACGGCAACGGCGGTCTTGCTGCGTGCGTGAAGTTCGCGGGAGTCAGTGTGCCATGCGAAGCAACAATACTGCTGAACGCCGAGTGTGGCCTAGAAGTTGGAAGTGAGGCAAGGTGGTGTGATGGAATCCGGGCGGCATGTCTAATGTGCATTCTCAAAGCATCGACTCGAATGTACGTCGTGATCGGGTGATCACGAGCGATGGCGACAGTCGCTGCTGAGGACGCGCATCTCGGAAGTACAAGGCATATTCTAAGGGCTACAGCTTGAATCGAGTGGAGGATGCGTACGTTTGTTCTTCGGGTCCTGCCCAGCACGGGTAAGCTGTAGCGCATGAAGCCGAGGAAAAGTGCCATATACAATTGTAGCATCGCTCGTACAGATGCACCCCATGATTTCCCCGCAATAAATCTTAGGACGTGGGTGATCGTGGTGAGTCTCTTTTTCATGTAGGCGATGTGGGGGCTCCAGGAAAAGTCACGATCTATTATTACTCCCAAGAAACGGTGCGTCTGCCCATAGCTGACAGTGCGCCCATTGATTTTGATAGCGTATGCGGTCATTACCTTGGGCGTAAACGCAACCAGTGAGCATTTCTCAGACGACAGCTCCAGTCCCCGTCCTTGGAGGTAGCTTGACGTCAGTGTGGCCCCTCTTTGAAGCCTGGCCCGTACGTGTAGACGAGTGACCCCTGATGCCCAGATACAGATGTTGTCTGCGTAGATTTACAGATGCACAGACCACGGAAGAACGTCAACAAGGCCGATGAGCGCAAGGTTAAAGAGTATGGGGCTCAGTACCCCCCCCTTGAGGTACACCGCGACAAGTACAATGATGCGTTGTTGTGCCATCTTCTGTCTGAACAAAGAAGGTTCTGTCCTTCAAATAGCTGTAAATCCATTGATAGACGCGGCCCCCCCCAATCCAATGTTGCCCATGACATCCAGGATGGCTTCATGCGATACATTGTCATATGCACCTTTCACCTCCAAGAACAATGCCGCAGATAATCTCTTTAGGCTTTTTTGTTGCTGTACAGACGTGACAAGATCCATAACATTATCTGTAGAAGACCGTCCACGCTGAAAACCGGTCATAGCATCAGGGTATATCTCGTTATGTTCCAGGTACCACTCTAGGCGAGTCAGTTTCATCCTCTCCATCACCTTTCCAAAACAGCTGGCTAGTGCGATGGGGCGATAGGAGCACAAGTCCAGAGGAGATTTACCTGGTTTGAGTAGCGGGACGAGGCGGCTCGACTTCCATGAAGCAGGAACCAATCCGTTACACCACGAATCGTTGTATACAGCTAGGAGGGCGCGTCGAGCTGCTTGTCCGAGGTTACAGAGGGCCATGTAGGTAACACCTTCACGTCCAGGGATGACGAGCGCTTGCATGCTGCCAAAGCTGCCTGAAGCTCCTCTGCCGAGAACAGGTGGTCGATCCGGGAATCTCTGGACATAGGTGCGTTTCCTAGGTTACTCAGGGTGTACCCGGATCCATTACTGGCAGCTACCCTGACGCAGAAATCTTCTGCTACATCAATCTCGCGTCGACTTTGGTGGAGAGCAAGGCATTTGAAGGGGCGATGCTGTTGTGGCAATGTTCGTAGGCCGCGGACGATTCTCCATATTTGCGACAGAGGCTTGTGGGGATCAAGCGACTCGCATAAGGATTTCCATCTAAGCGATTGGAGTGCGTCGATTCGACGCTGAATCTTCTTTTGCAGACGCCTCGCCTCCCTCAAGTCGTAGATGGATGTAGTGCGCCTATATCGTCGTTCGGCACGATGACGGATTGCTCGGAGCCGCTCCAATTCCACTTCGTATTCTTTGAACTGTGATGAAGGTGTAAAATTATATGTAGCGTCTTGAGTGGCCGCTTTGATTATAGCTTCTAAGCTTTCAAGAGAACCCTCTCGGTTTTCCTCGCACTGCTTCTCTGTGGATGACCTGTATTTTGACCAGTCGATTACGTGAAGAGACGGTGGTCTGCGACTTGCTTAGGCGCTTGATGTTTATATAGGTGGGGATGTGGTCACTTCCATGGGTTTCATTGTCCGCAAACCACTGTACCTTGACACTTAGGCTGCGTGATACAAAACTTAAGTCGAGGCAGCTGCTATATGTCAGTCCCCGCAAAAACGTGGGACTGCCGTCGTTAAGACAGTATAGTTCATGGTCAGACGCAAAGGAGGATACACGTCCTTCCCGCGATCTGTCTTCAGGCTTCCCCATAGTGGGTGATGAGCATTGAAGTCGCCGGTAATTATGCACGGCCCGAGTGTTGCTGATATAATAGTGCTTAATCTTGCAGTGTCGAAGCTGCCTGAAGGAGAAATATATACGCCTACCAGTGTGAAAGTCAGGTTATTGCGCTGGACAGTCAGGCATATGTATTGGTTGCTGTCATCAGGTGGTACTGGATGCTCAATATAGGTGAGTTCATACCTGACATAAACAATGACTTTACTGCTGTCGTTGCAGGTAGCAGACTTGAAAGCTTCGTATTTAGACAACCGTATAGCACTGTGAAGGCGTGGCTCACAAATAACGATAATCGGAAACTGATTCTTAAACACAAACGGCCGAATATCCGAAATGCGGGGTTTAAGGCCTCGGGCATTCCACTGGCAAATCGACGCCTCTTTCACTTTTTTACGGAAGGACTGCAGAGGAGGAGCCATGGTGCTTCTCCAGACTCAACAGCACCGGGTTCAGAGCATCCAATATTTGAAGTGCACTACGAGCGGCCGGTGTCTGAATATTATTTAGGAGTATTCGAATGGTGTTCATGAGGGTTTTTACCATGGCTATTACCTCGTTATCTTGACTATCGCCGCCCATTCGTTCCGAAGCGTCCTTAAACGAACGACGCTGAGGCTCTGCTGGCGGGTTTATCGACGGCAGCGCTGGCCATGCGTCAGGTGGGCCGATTATTCTTGCGTCATTCTTAGGGTGCTTATTGTTGGCACTTATTGGCGCTTGTGGTGGTGGGTGTGCGGTTTGTAGTAACTGTGGATCTCTGGCCGCGGTAGTGGGTTTTTTAGAAGTCCTCCTGCGACGACAACGACGACGTCGCACCTTAGCAGCAGCCTCCCTGTGGGAGGAACCATCTCTGACCATCTGCCTCAGCACTTGCATCTCCTTCTTCATGTTTGGGCACATCTTTGAAGACGCATCGTGAGGGCCATGCCAATTGCTGCACTTGCGATGTTCTGCATGACAGGCTTCTGTGCTGTGCGACTCTGAGCATCTCGAGCAGACAGCAGAATTTGTGCAAACAGCACTGACGTGTCCCATCTTACAGCAATTCCGACACTGAAGAGGTCTGGGTACGAACGGTCGTACTGCGTGTCGAAAATAACCAACTCTGACTTGGGATGGAAGGCTGTCACCCTTGAAAACAAGCTTTACACATCGCGAATTCCCAAGACGACGAGCTTGTAAGATGCTAAGTCTTTCCGTCACCGGCTTGATGAGAATGAGAAAGTCACTTTCACTGATAGAAGTGTCGACACCGTAGATAACACCTGCCGTAGAGTCCTTACCATATGGTATGTAAGAACGTACGTTGATGTTCCCCAGCACACTGACTTTGCTCAATACGTTCAGAGCAGTACGTTTCTTGACGTCTATCGCCAGAACATTCTTGCGGCCATTGATTCTCACATCGGTTATTTGCCCCGGGATGAGCGCCTCAAGAGACACAGACGCGGCTTGACGATTAAGCTGGTTCATGCTTTCAGCCGCATCCAGTGGTACAAACAAGATAGTGTGAACCGGTGACTCTTGCGTATTCATGGTAGCCTTGCTCTTTGAAGGAGACGTCGTAAGTAGTCTTCTCTTCGCTTTGCGCCTTGTCACGGGCACAAAGTCACTGTCATCCGAGCTCTCATCACTGGCCGTTGAGTATATCAGCGTGTCCTCACTGTCGGCGTCGATCGAGTGGCCGGGGCGCTTTCTTAGAACGGTCACGGACGACGTGGAAAGTATGGGTGGCAGCCCAGGTGATTCGACGTCCATTCTCGCAGTCCCAAGAGCGGTGTCCTGTGTAAACATAAATATAAACCCGAAAAAATCGCGAAGACTGAAACCAGCGTTCCACACAGGAATCGCTTCGTCTTCCTCTTGACCCGATGGTCAAATTTCGCGTTTGATGAGGCATCTGAAGCAGTGGCGTAGCCAAGGAGGGGGGGATGGGGGGTTCAAAGCCCCCCGAAATTTTTGAATTTTGCTTGCGTATATACGCACGCACACAGCCAAACGCACGCACGAACATACATAAAGTATGGTTGAACCCCCCCCCCCCCCCCCCAAAAAAAAAAAATAAACATTTATGGCTACGCCACTGATCTAAAGCCTTCGCCATAATAAAGGCGCTGCGAAGCCGTTGGTTCTGGATCAACTTACAAAATTTATTGCATACATACAATATCGGAGCACGTAGTGTGTGCGCCAAATGAGGATAATTCATGCAAATATTTCGAATCAGTTCATTGACAGAGCAGGCGGTTTTCTTGTGTGCAGCTGTGGTCGTTGCAGCACCGGGCGTAGCAGATGTCGACCCCACGTTTTTTCCTACGTGGCTCTTGAGACCAGCGTCGGCAGCACAACAAAACACAAGCTTAACCCAAGGAATACGCCTGGACACACGAACGCCGAACTGTTCTACCATGTTCTAACACGTTAAAATCTACACATGCCACCTTTCTTCGACAGTATGCTCTTAGACACCAGGTTTTTCACTGCTTATCTGGAGGACACTGGTTCGACTGCCAGACAAGGCGGCCACTCTCCCACGGAAGCGAAATTCCAGAGCACCGGTGTACTTATGTGCGCCTTATGTGGTCAAACTTATTCTGGAGTCCACCACTAGTGCATACCTCTGAATCATATCTTAATTTTGTCAGAAAAAAACGAGGTGGTTATTTATTTATGGTACCCTGTGCAGAATAGACCACATTCACCCGATCGTGGTATTGCGATAGAGCACCTGATATTCATATTACAGTGTTGGCACGTGAACACCGGATATTATTATTGCTAATATAGCGTACCAAAAGCAAGATGCGTTACACTGCTAACATCCAGGTATGCTAATGAGAAGTACCAGTCAACACAAACACATCCTTTGCTGTCAGCGTTAAGTTTTTACGTTAAACATGTAATGGTTGTGGTGCAATGGTTTTGCGTTTGTTCTGTGGGCACAGAGCACTCCCTTTCACTGCTACGCGAAAAGTAGCGGAACGGAAATTGATGCCGAGGGAGACATGCTAGAAAAGCGGGCTGCGAATACTGAAAAAAATAACATCTTCATTTTACAGCTGGCTGTTCCGAAAGAACTGAATGTACCCATACAGAGTCAACAAATAGGGACCCGGAGGCTATAGCGCTCTTTCTTCCACAGTCGTCATTTCCGGATCCTCGGAGCTCGCGTCGAGTCACATACGTCTCGTGCACATAGACCTCATTGTTGTGTGCAAGTCCAATTATCCTAGTGGGGTGAATTTTGCTGATCCTGGCGTCTGGTAGTACATGCATTTGGCTTTCTAGAGAAACCTACGGTACACGTGTTTCGGTTCGTCTGGTTATGACATAGATAATTACAAGGAACGCGAAGTCATTTCGATTTGCATGGTGGGAAAGCCTGTCTGTACGTCTGTCAAACTTCATTAGAAGCCATTGTGTACTTCTTACTCCGCCTAAGGAAATAAGCTTCCTGGTGCCTTTCATTATTACTCCAATGAATTATAGGTTGTAAGTCCATCAGAATAACCTATAACTGCATTTTTACCATATGTAAGGCTGCATTCACTACTTCTAGTTAATTCTTCATTTTTGGTTTTGGTAGGGTGATTTGTAAAGCTTCAAAATATGCGAGGAACAGGCGAAAACTTGGTATTAAGAATTATATATCATATGCGCTATTATGAATGTCCAAGTATATGCGGCACTGACAAGAAGAAATGGTGCATTGCTGCGCTTTCTACATGCGTAAGTCAACAGCAAAAAATGAGGGACGGCTGGTTAACATTTCGCTATCTTTTGTACTGTCATTCATTATCGTGTTAATATGTTGAATAAATATGGCTTTAATAAAGCGGAGCGACCGGGGAATAGATAAGGAAAACCTTCTGTTCAGTCATATGCAGCAGATAAATGCAAGCTGACATTAATTACTCCAATTTAATTTCGGCTAAATCAACTAATAGCATGGGGTGTTTTGCTGATGGTACAGTGAATAAAACACACGCATACGCAAAATACGTGACTGTGTTCAACAGCTGCTGGTTCACGTTTATGCATCTTTCCTTCTAAAGTCGTCAGAACATCAAAATGTCTGCAAAATAACTTTATACGACGAAACAGCTTTCAGAACTCACAGTTTATCACGCGCCCGGCGTTCAACGTTAATGACTGAGTCACTTTCATTCGCTTAATATTATACTTAGAGTAAATTGCTCGAGACACACAGGATTGTCAAAGAACACCATGCGCACAAACGGGCACTATTTTATGATCTTTGAATGAGCTTGAATTCGCTCAAATGCGAGCAATGGCGGGATCGTGTTTCGCTGAATGGAAACACTGCATTGAGAGTAATAGGCACAGGAAACGTGTAGGCCGAAAATTAACAAGTTCGCGGGGATAACGTGACCGCCACATGCACGGGACCAGGTTCACTGGCGGCACATGGCAGAAGCCACAGACGTGCGCAGGGTTCCCCTTCAGGGGGGGCGATGGCTCGTCGCGGCACCCCCCCCCCCCGTTCCCTATTAAGTGAATGTATGGGGCAGACTGCGCCCCCCTTCTTAGATGACTAGGGGGGCCGGGTGGCCGCCCACCCGGCCCCCCTTGAGAGCACGCCTATGGCAGAAGCCTTTGCCCTGCAGTGTGCGTAGTTAGGCTGATTACGATGAAGAAGACAGCTAGGTTGGGCGAGTTGGTACATTTCCATGAAAAATATATATAAAACAGCGCTTAGCACGCAGGACGAAAGAAAGAAGTGACACACACGGCGCTTACGTGTGTTGTCATTCCTCCCCCCTTACCACTATGATGGTATGGAGGAGGAATTTTAGGTAAGGATGGTTGCTTGCTGGGCTACTTGATTCATTTCAACACATGCAACAGTCCGCAAAACTGAAAAGGACGACACAGGCAGAGTGGAAAGAGTACTTACTTCCAACGGCCCGTTGGAAGTCAGCACTCTGTTCACTCTGTCGTTGTCAACCTTTCAAGTTTCGCACTCTCTTACATGTGTTGAAACTTCATGTATTTTCCAACTATCGGGATGCTAAAGTATTAATAATGTACCCTCTTCAGTCTGCTAAAGGCGGATCACCGATGCAGACACTTTCATAAATGGATCGATAGGTGGGCTGGTTGGTAATTCATATTCGTTCACCAAACCGGGAGCGCGGGGACAGACAACGGGCGAAGAAAGAACCACACAACACGAGCGCTCACTAACAGCTGGTTTAATATTACACATTAAAAGCAAACATTTATAGATAAAAGTGCGCATGTCAAAAAGATTATGAAGACAACAAGAGTAGCATGTGAAACGTGTACTCGAGGCATTTGTCTATGAATTTATAGTTTCATGTAGTGACACGAATGTGTGGCTTATCTGCATTCCTGGGAATGTAATAAGCTTGAGAAATTTCGTGCGTAGTTTAGAGAATGCCGGAACAAAATAGTTGTTTCTTCAAACAACGGTTAGCATTGGAAAAATCGCAGTGTGACGCTAAATGTGAATATGGGGTACTCTTGGAAGGGGTCCTATGTTCCCTGAGGCGTTTGTTCCCCCCATCGGCCAGTTTGACCGATGCAGTACATGCGTCCAAAAGACAGGGGAATCTTTTATATCTCTCCTCTGGGGCACTGTTTTGGGTGTTTTGGAGGCGTCTCTTGTTTTCTGGCACTCCCTGTGCCCGCCTATGCACCATTGAACATATACTGCCCCAATTTGTTAGGTGTAGAGAAAATAAGGCGCACACCAAACCGGCTTCCCACATTTTGTATTTTATTTTTCGTATAATTTTCACCCAGCCAGACAGATCTCTGTCGAATATGTTTACGTTCAATTCTTTATTCCGTGCGCCATTTTATGAACATGAGGGATTACTACCGCACATTTTTTTTTCAGCGTGTCCTGAAGACGTTGAAGAACGTTTGTTATGGTTTTTTACCCTCCGCAGTAGCTTTTCACGTACCGAGGCAAAATACGAATGGTATTCAGCAGCTTGTAACCGCAGTGGTTTCGGTTTTCAGGATTATACGCAAAATATGTTCCAGCGTCCACTCAAGATGCGGTCACGGAGACAAAGAGAAAGGGAAATTGGACAAGATCGGACACTCAGCGATAAGCGGATCGAGCTCTGCCCGCCACCTTCTCGCCCAATAGCCTTCGATATTTTCGCGTCATATCACAGGGACCTTGATCCAGGATAACATAAGCTATCATAAGCGGCGTTCAGGTGGCGCAAGTAGCGCAAGAAAAAAAAGGGGGCGTGCACCATAAATGTATAGCATGTTAGTTTTTTTTATTTGTTCGCTCCACGTGGAAAGACATCATCTTACACGATAAGTTGAAAATTCGTGAAATAACATTCCGCCACCAAGAGACACCGGCAATACGACGTGATAGCCAGACCAGCTATGGCGCTTAGTGAAAAAACAGGGCCACTCTGATGCGTGTTACGGCGGCGTCTGTTTTCTGCTTATTCACTGCGAGTAGTTGCGGTATTGAGCGAAGTTTTGTGTGAAGTTGGCGATTTTCAGCACGGCAATACGGTGTAGTCTGCTGCAGATGACGACAGCAAGGTGAGAACCCTTACTTTTTGTCCCTCGATGTACTCCATAGTAAATGCATAGTGTTATGACCGGCACCTGGACCGACGTAGGAGCGGCGTCCCCTGTTCTAAGAACAATTCGCCGAGGGGCTGCTGGCCCGCTGACAGACGTTCAAACACGTGTATTGTCCTTCTGAGCCGGGAAGCGAGGCGTTATGCAGTCCGACGTCGCAGGGTGTTCGACGATTCGACCGCAATGGCTTTCGGTCGCGACATACTCTTTGAAGCGAAGGCGCCGTCGCCGCGGATGACAACACGTCCCGCTAATGGCGTGTCGAGCGGCGGACCTTTGATGCACCCGTTGTCCGAGCGTGGGACCCCTCATCCTGCGGCCTTCTCACGCCACCACCTTGGTGCCACTAGTGGCAATCTTGTGGCCACACCCCTGTCAGGCACGTGGACCTGGGCGGGTGTGGGCGGCACCGTCGGAGGTGGCATGTGTCGCGTGATGGGACAGCTGAACTTGGAGCCGTTCACTCATCTGAGGATTTGGGGAACAGAGACTCTTTATAATCAGCCCCCCGTGGGCTTCTTGTCGAGTCTTCAACGAGCAGTCGACAGTTGGAAGATTAAACTGTAAACATCCATCACTTGTACATATTTGTAAATACAGTTGCTGTTCTTGTCTCCCCAAGCGTTCTGAATGTCGGACCCCACACTCTAAGGTCGCCCGACCGTTCATGGTGGCATCAACATACCCGCACCCGGTCCCCCAGTCGCAACAATAGTTAGGCTTCGGGTGCATTGTATGTTGTAATTGCGCCGTAGCTAGGAAGCGGTCGCTTCGACACAAACATATGGAAGGTTCGTGACGACTTTCATATTCCCCAGATGTGCATTTCTTTTGGCACTCGTGTTATCAGATGACGATAGTTCGGAGTAAACAAGAGGACAAGCGTGTCGAAAACGCAATGAGTGTTTCAAGCGATCAAGTGAAAACGCGCGTCGCCCGCGTTACGCCTGGCGCAAAATAACTTGCTGAAGCTCGAGTACCACGTGCCTCTAAAATCCTCGCTGCGGTACCATCGAAAAAGGTTTCGCACCGCGCATTTATTTCGAGCTGTTGGAAAAAGGAAGGAAGGAAAACAAGAGAGAGGAAAGGCAGGGATGTTAACCAGTTTGGCATAACCGGTATGCTACCCTGCACAGGGGGGAAGGGATGGGGGAGATCGAAAGAAGAGTAAAGAGAGAGAGAAAGAGATGAGCACACACGCACACACGTAACGTCACAGCGCAGAGCGGCAGTCCTGTGCAGTATACGGCATCATTAAGAGTTTACAGCCGCTCGTGCCAGTCTGTTGCCCTTAGGAATTTGAGTAATGCCTTGGTTGATTGTATTCTCTATGGCTGGAGAATAGTTTGTAGCGTCATCGTTATGTTGTCGAGACGAGCGAGGGCGGATGAGAGGGATCGTCTCTGCACAGCGTAGCGAGGACAGTCGCAGAAGATATGCTGCAAAGTCTCCTCGGTACCACAGGCGTCGCAAGTAGCGTTTTCGGCCATCCCTATACGAAACGAATAGGACTTCGTGAAAGCCACTCGAAGCAATAAGCGGCAGAGCATAGTTGCCTCTCTTCGGTGGAGTCCCGATGGTATATCAAATCGCCGCAACGCGTTTAGGTGGTGTTGCCGATGGTTTTGCCTTCTTGGTGCATTCAGTGTTGCGATATCCTTTGCGATCCCTTGAAGCATGGCAGCAGCATCAGACCTTGAAAGGGGTATAGCCTCTTCCTTGTTGCCTTGCAAAGCTGACCGGGCAGCACTGTCAGCATGTTCGTTGCCAATCACGCCGCAGTGACTTGGCAACCATTGAAATGTCACTTTGTGCCCCTTCTCAAGTGACGGATGAATGAGGTGTCTTATCTCAAATACCAGTTGTTCATATGATCCACGCCGCAGGGCTGACAAGAGAGATTGTAGCGCTGCTTTTGAGTCGCTAAAGATTGACCATCGCTGCGGTTGTTCGCGATTGACAACACAAAGTGCAGCGCGAAGAGCTGCGAGTTCCGCAGCCGTTGATGTTGTTGGGTGGTCGGTCTTAAAGCTGTTATTTACACCTCTCGCTGGGACAACCACTGCTCCGGACGAATTTCGCATGGTCGTTGAGCCGTTGGTGTAAATATGTATGTGGTCGGTGTATTTCTCATGCAGTAGAAGAAGAGAGAGCTGTTTCAGAACAGGCGATGACAAATCAGATTTTTTCTTGATTCCTGGTACACTGAGGTGCACTGCAGGACGAATCAAACACCAAGGTGGGATCGATGGTTTGGATGCGGGGCTGAAGCCTGACGGTAGGTTGGCGGAGTAGCTCCCGATTGTTGCGCAGTATGATGCTTCCGGTCTTTCTGAGGGTAGTGTAGCCCGATGGTGCCTAGGAGCTCGAGCAAAATGCCTGATGTGGGCTCTCAAGGCTTCCAACGCAATGTGCGTTTGTATCGGTTGGTCCTTGGCGATGGCAATAGTCGCCTCTGTTGGCGCACATTTGGGCAGACCTAGGCAAACTCTGAATGCCTGAGCTTGTGCAGCCTGTAGAACCCGAAGATTCGTCTTGCAGGTGTTGGTTAGTACAGGCAGACTATATCTCAGAAATCCGAGAAAGAGTGCTCTGTACAATTCCAACATAGCATCTACTGACATGCCCCAGTTTTTCCCTCCCAAGAACTTGAACAGCTGGGCGGTTGCCGTCAGGCGCTTCTTCAAGTAGGCCACGTGTGGGCTCCAGTTGAGGTTTCTGTCAATAATTATACCGAGAAATTTGTAGGTTCTGGCATAAGAAATCGTCTGCCCGTCAATAGAAATGGTATAGGGTGCCATTGGTTTGCGCGTGAACGCAACCAATGCACATTTTCCCGGGGATATTTTGAGGCCCCGTTTGCTAAGGTAGTGCGCTGTCAAGGTTGCAGCCTTTTGAAGTCTCGCACGTATTTGAGGTCGTGTAACAGCTGAGGTCCAGACACATATATCGTCTGCGTATATAGATATGTTGATCGTACTTTGCAGGTATTCGACAAGTTGAATGAGGGCGAGATTGAATAGTATGGGGCTTAGTACTCCCCCTTGAGGAACGCCTCGGCAGGTATAGTGTCGTGTGGTAGGGGCCGTCGTCGGTCGACACAAAGAATGATCGTGCCGTCAGGTAGCTACCAATCCATCGAAGAACTCGACCACCAAGACCGACCACCTCAAGTGCATCGATAATAGCCTCGTGTAGAACATTATCATAAGCGCCTTTCACATCCAAAAACAATGCTGCAGATAGTCGCTTACGTGATCTCTGCTGTTGAACGTACGTAACGACATCAAGAACATTGTCTATGCATGAACGGTGCCGGTTATGACTGTACAGAGCCGTCCACTTCTACCTTGAACACCGCAGCGTGCGGCCAGCGCTCCCGCGGAGCGCCTCTCCCGCACGCTTCGAAAACTAGCGCGCAAGCGCAATGACAGCTGTAGGTGGGGCCTTCGCCGCGTCGTCTACTAAAGCGCCGCGGCTCCACCGAATTGCGCATGCTTTGCGGTGAAGCGAGCATCGCTCTTGCTATGTCTTGCTAAATCGAGAAGCCGGCGCGGTTCTCGGCGCGGTTCTCGCAAGCGACCGTACAAATAATAAACCTCAGCGTATACATGAGCAAAACTTTCAAGCCGCGCTGGCAGTGTCACAACTAAGCTATTCAGCGGAACAGATAGAATATTCCTGCCGCTCACACGAATGTTTTTGATAAACCCAAGGTTGGGAACCGCAAAGTTGCACGTTGAGAATATTCTCTCAGGTCAGTCCGGCTCGGTGGAACAGGGGCTACGGTGCTCGGCTGCCGACCCGAAGGTCGCGGGTTCGATCCCGGCCGCGGCGGTCGCATTTCGATGGAGGCGAAATGGTAGAGGCCCGTGTACTGTGCGATGTCAGTGCACGTTAAAGAACACCAGATGGTCAAAATTTCCGGAGCCCTCCACTATGGCGTCTCTCATAATCATATCGTGGTTTTGGGACGTTAAACCCCAGATATTATTAATATTCTCTCAGACATCAATCTATAATGCGTCGCCTTTCGTCTTCCGGTACTTTCGGCATTGTCCTTAAGACGGGAGGCAATACTGGAATGAAGTACTGAAGTACTACCGAACACCTGCAGCCCTTTTATCACACAGCGATAAAAAAAAAAGAGGTAAGTTTGACGGTGCTACGAATTGAAGGTTCACAGGAAATCTGCCGCGGCTTGCTAACGTTTTGAGCCAAGAAAGATATCAAGCGATACGCGGGCCTTGTGTCGCCCAGAGACAAAAAGGGAGCGAAGCTTTATTCTGCGCCTGCTCAGAGAAGTAAAGATTTGTCATCGGCGCTTCTTTGGTGCACTGATTGACCCATATGAGTTCAGCTGAAAACTTGATTAGAACGTTTCTTAATTTGTCTGCATGAATGGCACGAAGAAACACGGTTGCAATTGAGCAGTACATAAGGGCGGAATATTGGCGAGTTAAATCCTGTAGCACATGAAAGCAGCCCTATTGATAACACCCGATTGTTATAACATCAATTCTCTAAGACTAGCGGACTGGTCACATCATTTTGTTTACTGGTGAGTAAAACATCAAAATTTTCAAACATTGCAAGATGTTATGTCAGGCCTTACAGGATATATTCATCACCAAATTTGCGGCGCTCAAATTTGGGCTGACCAAAAACCGTCGTGTGAGCTGCGGGAATATTTCATATGTTCCGCTGAATAGCTTAGTTGTTGCAGTGCTAGCGCGGCTTGAAAGTTTTGCTCATGTATGAGGCGAGGTTTATTACTTGTACGATCGCTTGCAGAAAAGGCACAGTCGCTGCGCTTCTCGAGAACCGCGCCGGCTTCTCGATTTAGCAAGGCATAGCAAGAGCGATGTTCGCTTCACCGCAAAGCAAGCGCAATTCGGTGGAGCCGCGGCGCTTTAGTAGACGACGCGGCGAAGGCCCCACCTACAGCTGTCATTGCGCTTGCGCGCTAGTTTCCAAACCGTCCGGGAGAGGCGCTCCGCGGAGCGCTGGCCGCACGGTGCGGTGTTCAAGGTAGAAGTGGACGGCTCTGTACGTGGCATTCCATCGCGGATGCCGTAACTTAGATATGCGTGCTCGTGGCTTTGAAGGCGCATAGAATAGGGTCGTGTATTGTAACGCTTTGTATCATGACAGCATAGAGCAGTCCTCACAACGCGATGTTCGTAAAAAAAACATTCCGATTGTTTCTAATTCCACGCGTTAAATGGTTGTGTCCTTCCGCGTCTCGTAGTTTTCCCATACGACCGAAATGTTAAGGGGACACATTCTTTCGATTTTTTTTTTGAGCTGATGCAGACAAGCGGAGCTTTGGTGGCAACAACCGCTCTGTACTTTGGTGTGGCTACAACGCAAAGACTCTGGTTGGATTCAACAAATATTCACTGTCTGGTTTTTTTTGTCGCTTTTTTCCGTCTATTTTCCGGCATTGCGCGTTGCCTAGAGGGCAGCTGCAATGACGGCTGGTGAGTAATTTCCGCAGTTTCGTGTATTCTCATGATAAAAAAAATTCTCAGCTTGGTCATTCAGAAATGTAACCCAGAGACCAGCTGTAGCGATTAAAAAAAAAAACGAAAAAAAAAACGTGGGACACATTTCAATCTGCGAGCACACGGAGCCAAAACCGAAACTTGCGAACTGTCATAAGCGACCACTTGGTGTCCCAATGCATTTGACGAGAGGGGAATGCCCTCTCTCGACTCCCTTGCTCTATAATTCGGTCGCATAGCTCTACGGAAGTGTCCGCTCTTTACCTTGTTTCCCTTTATTTATGACGGAGATGCAGTATTTTCAAAAAAGAGCGTTCACCTTAGAAAGACCGTAATTTTTTAAGGTAACTATAAGCGCATCTCTGTACGTCGAACGTCGTGAAATGTTATGCTCTGCCTGGAACACGTGTATACGCAACGCTCCAAATATGGAAATCTACATAACAGCGCGGAAACTGCGACTTAGCCTGTTGAAAGACATGCTTTTAAATGCGAAGCATTTCTTAGCGAACTTCGGCGACTTTGAGCGTATCTATCTATCTATCTATCTATCTATCTAGCCGCCTACGACTTTGTGCTCTCCTGGCCGTATCGTTAATGGGATTTATACCAAATTTGGTATGGCATAACATCACTGTATGACGAACATAAATGGCTGGTCATATCATGAAAATCATGAATAACTTTTCATGAAAAGTATGATTTACATGCCACGCTCATGGCGCGCTCGCGGCCGTTTCGTTAGCTTGATATACACCAAATTTGGGATTGAGTGACGTGACTGTATGACGAACATAAATGACAGGTGGTAATATGCAAATAATGACGTGCATGTCATGTACAACATGATTTACATGCCACGCTCATGGCGCGCTGACGGCCGTTTCGCTAGCTTGATATACACCAAATTTGGTATTGCGTGACGTGACTGCATGACGAACATAAATGCCAAGTGGTAATATGGAAATCATGACATGTCATGTGCAACATGACTTGCATGCCACGCTCATGACACTCTCGTGGCCGTTTCGCTAGCTTGATATACACCAAGTTTGGTATTGAGGTACGTGACTGTATGACTAGCATAAATGACAGGTGGTAATATGAAAATCATGACCTGCATGTCATATACAACATGATTTACACGCCACGCTCATGGCGCGCTGACAGCCGTTTCGCTAGCTTGATATACACCAAATTAGGTATTGACTAACGTGACTGTATGACGAACATAATTGCCAAGTGGTAATACGGAAATCGTGACATATCATGCGCAACATGACTTGCATGGCACGCTCATGACACTCTCGTGACCGTTTCGCTAGCTTGATATGCAACAAACTTCGTATTTAGGGACGTGACTGTATCACGGGCATAAATGACGTTTTAATATGGAAACCATGACATGTCATGCGCAACATGACTTGCATGCCACACTCATGGTACTCCCCGTGGTCGTTTCGCTAGCTTGATATACACCAAATATGGTATTCAGCGACGTGATTGTATGACAAGGATAAATGACAAGTGGTAATATGCAAATCATGACATGTCATGTGCAACATGACTTGCATGCCACGCTCATGACACTCTCGTGGCCGTTTCGCCAGCTTGATATACACCAAATTTTAAGGTGAAAGCCTTTAATGTCTCATGCTCGCGTCCGCCCGTCCGTCCATCCGTCCCTCCAGCCGTGC
The DNA here is from genome assembly GCA_030522465.1 of Rhipicephalus appendiculatus. Lineage (NCBI taxonomy): Eukaryota > Metazoa > Arthropoda > Arachnida > Ixodida > Ixodidae > Rhipicephalus > Rhipicephalus appendiculatus. Next base: position 95,613 of record JALIZH010007315.1, read on the forward strand.
CCTGGCACAGTGCCAGGTGGGCGCCGGGGCGCGCAAACGGACGCCGGTCGCGTTGGACTTTACAGCGCTCGCGCTTTGCTTGCGTAACGTCGCATTGCCCAGCGTCTCTAATCATGCAAGGAGGGAGACGCGCGCATCACGTTTCATTCTGACCGACCCCGTCTCAGTGGGCACAGGCGTTCGAGGAACACACTTTGGAATTGACAAATTGTCCGTCAATTTAAACGCTGGAACGCGGATGGCGTCTGCACGATGCGCAGAGCGCGAGAATACGAACGCATGAGAAATGGAGGCAGATTGGTCTCGCGTCTCGCAGTGATTTGAGGTAAAAAATTAAGCGAACATAAGTGGCAGGTGGTAACATGTAAATCTTGGCATGCATGTCATCTACAATGCCACTTACATGCCACGCTCGTGGTGCGCTTGCGTCCAATTCGCAAGATTGATATACACCAAAATTTGTATTTCGCGACGTGACTGTTTGACGAACACAAATGACAGGTCCTATCATGTAAATAATGACCTGCATATTATGTACAGCATGATTTGCTCCTTGCTGGCTGCTTCGCATCACATCGATTCCCACGGTGCGTGGGATCTGCCGGTTTTTTTTGAATTGACTATTTGTAGAGTAGTGGAGTGTTATAACTTTTTGCGAGAACATATCCCAAACCACTCTGCTGGATACAGCTTATCATGACAGGGCCGCAAAAAAGAAAGCACAAGGAAAAAGAAGACTGCCTCGCGTTCCTTTCTTTAAGAAAAACGCGCATCCCAAGTGACATTCTGCCAATTTTCAGCTCGGTGACAACATATTTTCGCAATGTCGGAAATACGCCAGCCTTTGCCGCCTTGCATCGCTACTTTCAGCGATCCAATTTGTGAGATTTGTCAAGTCGAGATTTGCTGTGCTTTTCTACATTTATACTAGTGTAGATCAAGTATTTGAACTCGACAGTCTTTTCGATAAGGCCACGACCTATGCGGTTCGGCAAGTGCCTGCCTCTGTAAAAGCGAAACAATTTAGATCATCGTTTGATGAGCGCCACTTGCGGCACCATTCCGATTCACCTCACGTTTCCTGCACGCTTCCCATATTCTGAAGTGGATCGCTGCTGAAACAAAAACAAGCGGGCAAGAGCTTACAGAGACAAGCTTTGCCACATAGCCCTCAGAGGTTTCCACGATCAAAAAGGCACCGGAGACGAATTATGCATTGAGGCGACACGTTCGCGAGGGCCTCGTAAAAGGATTGGTGCGCAGCCCCCGACATCAAGATGCAAGTAAGGTCTGGAGTGGTGCGGTATGCGGTTAAGTCTAGGGCTCCAGTCAGGGACTCCAGAAAAGCCCTTCTGTGCACGCCCTTTCGGCACTTCAGGGCGCGAAGCTGTCGAAGGAATATCTTATTTGCGTGGTATAACACAAACAGGAATTGAACTAAGATGCGCATCCGAGCTACTTGATGCGATGAATTATTAAGGCAGGACCGAGCGAACACACATTAATGTACGCGGTACATATCGCCAGCCAAAGTACATGTCGGATAAAGTTCTGGTATCAGCTGAGCAATGGACATTGCATTATGAACAGCAATCCTGACGTCCTAAGATTTCGTTATCTGAGCGGATTTTAGTAAATTAAAGGTCAGTCTCATAGCGCACTCACATGCACTGTTGGAGTAGTGGTCACATTGAATTTGAAGGCGAAATGCTAGAAGCCCATGTACTTTTTATTTATCTTATTTTTATTTACTTTTTATTTATCGTGTTTTATTTATCTGCTATCCTAAGGAGGCTGTAAGCAGGCGTGGGGATACAAAGGTGAAGGAATACGTACATACTATGTGAAAAGGGATAACGGCATGCTACACACTGTGAGTACTCTTCAACAGCAATAATAACAACACTTACACCGATAATCAAAATAGTACGTAACTACACTGTAACTATTATATTCTAAATACTACTACTACATAGTGCACACGGCATGAAAGAATATATGCATTTGTCACATATAAGGAAACGATTCTGAATTTATGCATCATCAAATGAAACAAAAACTAAACAAAAATTACTCCATCTCCCGCTAAAGGGAACCATGTGTAGATGTGAAGCAGCGGGCGCTAACGCTTACACTGGCGGCGGCGTTGACGCTGGCGCTCATCGCAGCGTTGCGCAGGAGAGAAAACTGGGGAGGCGCAAAGCAGGCAGTGATGGAGCAGTTTTTCCTACTAGAACATGCCAATCGCTGCTAATGGGCAATGAGAGACAGAAGACTCCGACTGGGCACACAGACCCGCACTCCGCTTTTAGTTAACGCGCACGCTGCGAATTTTTTATTGTTCAACAACGCACAGGAGAAATCTCCCACCGGCACCACCTTGGAGGTCAAGATCCATTGCTATATATACGGGATGGCCAGTGAACGGTTGTGCAGCGCGAGCAGTCGGTTTTTTCAACCAAGAAACTCGCTAGCAGACGCTGCCTGCGTCGGCGTCGCGAGGCGAGAGAGGGAGGAGCGTAGGAGAGGAGAGAGAGGGGGGTGACACGCAGGCGCAGTGGGAGTGTGAACGCCGTGGGCAGGGATGCGTAGAGGAGAGAGGGGGGGGAGCGTAGGAGAGGAGAGAGAGGGGGAGCGCGCATGCACAGGGGGAGTTAGACGCCGCGGGCAGGGGATGGAGAGAGGGGGGGGAGTGTAAGAGGGGAGAGAGGAAGGGAGGCGCATGCGCAGTGTGGGTGTGGTTGCCGCGGGGAGGGGATGCCTAGAGGAGAGAGAGGGGGGAGAGGAGGTTTTTTATTTTTATTTTTTTTTAACTGTTTGCGCATGCGCAGTAAGGGTGGGCACGCGGCACACCACCACCACCACCACCACCACCACCGGATTAAGCTTCGCCATAAGATGCTTCACATCTAAAAATGTAACCTACAGGTAGGAACATACAA